>QFET01006949.1:0-125563 GCA_003316355.1 Tuber calosporum | reverse complement strand
CCACTGCCACCATGGATCTTACAACCCCCAGGCAGCCAGTCCCACCAACTGGCGCTTCAGCTGACCCTCGCACCAAATCTGTTGAACCAGTCCCCACCTGGCTCTCCAGTTCTCCACTCCCACATGGCCCATCGGGCTTTCCTCGCAAATGCTTCCCTCACTGGACCCCCCATCCCCGGCGCAGGCGCCAGGCACTAACCTCACCCTCACTCAGCACAACTCCCTTGGGATCTGGAATGTGTTTCTATCCCTATTCAATAGCCTAAAGGCTATGCCCACCCCTCCACACTTGGCCGCCCTCCAGGATCCTCCGGTCTTCAAAGGGAGACTACCAATATTTTCCTCTTATAAATCTTTTTTCCCATCTACTACTAACGGTGGCAAACCTAGGGTGGCTGTTTATGCTCTCCTTAATTTCATGCAAGTTTTTGCACAGCTACCAGTCTACCTCGACTGGCTGGACTTTATGGCAATTGATATTCACTCCCCCACTGGCCTGTTTAATTCAGCTCATCGGGTCTTTCGCGTTTACAATGCCTACTCCACCACCGGACGCTCATCTCACACCCGTACAATCAACCCACCCTCCATGTTCAAGGAAAACTCATTCCCCACTCTACTGGTTGAAGATCTGAACCTCCATCATCCTCTTTCCGATCCTCTTAGGGTCCTTTCTGATACTGAATTTATCCTTTCTTCCCCTTACTTTGAGCTGGCCTCTGAGCTTGGCTACTCTCTTTAAAACACACAGGGTGTATTTACTAGGTTCCCCTACGATGGCATGTCCAGACCTGGACTCTTAGACCTTGCCTTCGCAAATCCCTCGCTTGCCCCCTTTTTTAGCTCCTAGGGTGTCACCCTCCCACTGACTGGTTCTCACCATGCCCCTATCTCAATAGCCCTGTCCACACCTTTCCTGCGACAGCCTGACCCGACTCTTAACTGGACCAAAACGGATTAGCACACACTCTCCCCTCTCATTAAGGATCTAGCGGTCCCTCCTCCTCCCCCACTTCCTACCTCAACCTCACTTAGTGCTTGGTTCGACCGCCACCTGTATACCATCACCTCCCTCCTAGCCCAGCACAGACCACACAAATGTCCTTGCTTCAGGTTAAAGCCATTGTGTACATGCTGAGCTATCAGCGCTGCGCCAAGCTTTCCACAGAGAGGCAAGAATATCATGCATGTCCCCCTCCGCTAGCCTCTCCTACAGCGCCCGTGCCTCCCGCCTTGCGTATTTCAAGGCCATAAAAAAGGCTAAGGCATCACACTGGTACTGGTTCCTTGCCTCCTTGGACTCCAAATCGGTATGGGTTGCCCACAGGATCGCAAGCAGGAGCCCCGCAAACCGTTTACCATCCTTTCCCAATGCCACGACACCCGTCGAAGTTAACACCTCACTCCTGTATCATTTTTTTCCACCAGAAGACCCACAACCCTCGCCATCCATCCTGCCACCGTTCGCGGACTTCCTGCCACCACAGAAACAGGAAGTCTCCCTTGCCCTCCGCAAGTCCTCCAACACCTCATCCCCTGGGCCAGACCTGATCCCCTATGGTATATGGAAGAGGATCAACAATATCAACCACACCTTCCTCACCTCCCTCCCAGGTCCCCTGCTAACCTATGCCTTCCACTCCTCATCCCTTAAAAGAGCCAATGGCATTGTCCTCTCCAAGGCCGGCAAATCTGATTACAACTCCCCCTCCTCCTTTCGGATCATTGTCCTCCTAGAAACTATCTCCAAGATTCTGGAAAGGATAATGGCAACCCACCTTTCGCTAATCGCCCGCACTGTTGGCCTTATCCACCCAAACCAATGTGGTTAACTTCCTAGCCTCAGCACCGTTGACACATGTGCTGCCCTCTGACACGAAGTCTGCCTCCGGCAATGTGCAAGCAGTAAGTCCTCTACCCTCTTCCCTGACATCAAGGGAGACTTTGATAATATTTCCTCTACTTGTTTATCTTCCCTACTTCGCGCTAAAGGTGTATCTCCTTATATAGTTTCTCAGGTTCGTTCCTTTGTGACTTACCGCAAATGCCGCCCTATTTTTCCGGGCTCTCCTAATATTTTCTTGCACCTTCAAGTGTGTACCCCCCAGGGCTCTCCTATCTCTCCTTTGTTATTTTTAAATTTTCTATCCTCCCTGCACCTGTCTATCCCAAAGGGGATTATATTTCCTATGTTGATGATTTTACAGTCACTGTTGGGTCTGGGTCATACTGGAGGAACAGACAGCTACTTCAACACTACTACACCCGCCTCTGCAGGAAGGCCACCCCATTTGGAGTCTCCTTCTCCGTTCCAAAAACCGAACTCATCTACTGGTGAAGACTCAGGGATCGCTCTCCCACCTCACTGGCTGCTGTCTCTCTCGGTGGGAGTCTCTTCCACCCTTCTTCCTTAGTCCGATGGCTAGGATACTGGTTCTCACCCTCGATGGAAAACTCCACCCACTTCCTCAAGAGTCTAGCCCTCGCTCAATGCACCTTCAGTCTCATCAGGTAACTCTCTCCTTCTGGCATAGGCATAGTTCGCTACCTGAACTACAGGCTCGCCATGGGCCTGCTGCTACCGATCCTCACCTATGGAGCTGACCTCCTCATCCCCAACGCTGCGATGATGGGGAGGATGAAGGTATTTTAGAGCAAAGTCCAACAATGGGTCACGAACTGCTTCTTATCGACTCCTGTATCCATCCTTCCCTGTGAGGCTTGACTCCACCCTCTCAACTCGCACCTCTCCCTTTGCCGCAGGATGGCCGCACTACGGCTGGCCTGCTCCCCTCCCATGATCAACCCAGCTGCAGCCAAGCTGCCTCCATCATTTCCATCCTTCTCCAACTTTAGGGCAGGGGACTCCTCCCGCCACCTCCTTCTTGGCCTCAGGGCCAACTACATCCCCCTCTGCTGGAACCAACCAAGGCACATACGCGCCCTCCGCTCTCACCTCCCAATCGATGGAATTCGCTACCCATTGATCAAGGTGACACCCGACGGTTTCAAACTCCCACTGATAAATTCCCACCTCCTACCGGGCGCTGTCTCTACCCCCCCTCCTCCGATTCCGGGTGCTGTCTCCTACAAATTGATGAAGGTAGAGTGGAGAAAGGACCTTCTCTCTGATTAGACATTCCTGGCACCACTTCCTCCTTACTACCGGTACAAGCCATCCCTACCCCCACATGCTTTCATGGGCCTCGACCGCTTTACAGCTGGGCGAATTCATCAAATACGGGCTGGCAAGAGCTATCTTGCCGCACAACCCTCATGGAACGATAACGATCGCTCTCCCACCTGCCCTTCCTATGACTCAGAGGATGAAACCTTTGAGCATGCCATTCTCCACTGCCCCTTCAAGTCCCGAGAACACCAACTTTACCTTCTGAAGTTGTCTTCAATGGAGCATGGCTCTCCACTTTGGGCCGACCTGAACATGATCCTGGGTCTTGCCTCATACATCTGCGCTACCCCCACGAACTTCCCACCCACCATGCCTGCGATTTTTTCCACCGCTGCCTCCTCCTCCTCCGACTATGACTCAGACTGAGTGGTTTAACTTTCCCATTATATCTCTCCTTTCGGTTATGATTTCTTTTGATATCATTTCATTCTATACTTTTTAAATTAGTCGCCATTGTTGGGCGCGGTGACGGTATGGTCATCCCTAGGGTATAACTTGTGCAGTTATTTCATTTGTTTTGCACATTTGGAATTAATGATTCGTTTATGCCATAACTAGTGCTCCATGCAGGTTCATGTACGTTGACAGCAAATATATGAGATAATCCAAAAAAAAAAAAAAGGAAAAACCATGTAGTTAAGAGATCATCCAGCAACTGAGAAGAGACCTTAACAATATAACAAGTTTACAAGCCTTCGAGAACCTCTTATATATATCATACCCTTTGCCAAGAATTGCTGCAAGTTCTCTGATTTCTCGATACCAGCACAGCCTAGATAATTCAACAGTACCGATTTGCCTACCCTGTAACAGAAGGCACAATAGGTCAATATTCTTGCTTATTGCAAATTCAACGAATTCAAAGTTTTAGTAGGTGAATTGTGTCCATCTATGATGAGAGTGCGACGCTGTTTGATTCCTTTGATTGTTCGAGATTTATGCACAGATATTTTTGCCAACTATAGATATCTGATTTGATAATATGTATATCCCGTAGGCGAAAGGGCAAATTAGACTTCCTCTATTTTGTCTAAAGTATAAATAGCTACGATGTCCTATAAGATGTCATCTGGCAGGAAAGATGATTGTGGTGGTAAGGCGATTCATGCTCCTGCGACCTCTTCTATAACTGTGACTCAACTGCAATCTCAATCTTGGATAACTTAACGGTTTCTCCTTGATGCACAACAGATTTACTGTCCCTCTCTTCATAGTCCCAGCAAGAATCCCTTCTCATCTGCATTCTATGTATCCTCTGCCTTTATATGACATTTGCATTGAATAATATCTAAAAGATCAAGTTACTGTTTGAATAATTCAAGATCTGTAACAAGTGCCCTTTGTTTAGCTAGTACTTTTCCAGCCTACTATTGCACAGTTGGGTGATGAATTTTGAATCTTTGTAGCTACTTCTGTCTCACTTTGTTGACTTTTCCTTCATCCTAAAAAATTGGCAGTACTATTTGAAACACAGGACCGCGGCATAGAGGTAAGCCCTGATTATCCCATCTTTGAATCCACTTAGGTGATGCATTCTTCTCCTTATTACAAAGCAATTGCTGACTTGGCTGCGATTGTGATTCTCTTACCGTATGTCCATTATAACGGTTATTGAGGGTTGTATTTGGAATACCATATATTTGGCCTGCTCGGCGAATAGTAAGCGCCGCATTCAACTTGAGTGCTTCACATGCATCAGCGAATTCCTTCTCTTGATCAGCCTTCTTCCTAGCCATGAGGGTAGGCATTTTAAAAGGGGATTGTTGAGATATCAGGTAATATATATTGCGGAGTATATTTGCTGGACCATGATGACAAAAGTTCTGCTTGTAAGTTAAATAGTTTACCTTATATAATTGAGATTTCAATTCAATAACTTGATGAACTATTGTTCATATCTTCCTCCTTATATCTATATTAACAACAATGAGATTAAACTAACCTTAGTGCTAGTCTTATTCAAATGGCCTTGTACTTACACAATATTCAATAGCTTCCATAATAATGTCTAAGCTAAATATTATATAAATATTATTTGATATATTGAATCCTATTACTCTACACTTAGACTAAAGATAAAAGTGAGTTTAAAAGAGTAAGGTTTGTAGTGTTATTGCCTATTTTTGCGATAATTAACCAAGAAACAATCTAACCCATAGCTAGGTGGTGATCCATATCACTCACGGATACGTTATTTCACTCTTTAGGATTTTTTTGATCTCCTATTCAAGCTCTGAATCAAATTCTTCTAGCTCGGTGGGGGTTACTTCCTGCCTGGCCTTTGAATAACCAATACGGTTCCAAAGATGTTAGAAGATATAACTGATGGATCCCCTATCAGGGTAATATTTCGGGTTTGTATCCGTGCTCTTCCCCTTTTTCCAATACATTAGACTGGATACAGAGTTTAGGACTAGTTTCTTCGAAGTTTGCTTAGAGCATATATATTTTGCATTTGGCATGATCTAGTACCGGACCTTGATGTCCTTTTTCGGCATAGCCTTTCAGTCATAATATTTTCTCATATGTTCCTGTGTTTACTCTAATGCTTGACAGGCTAGTGGAGGTATTGTTTGCATCCAGTGAGAGTATCTTTGGGCACCTAGATTTTGGACTTCCCCTTCATTCATCGATTCTATCCATAGATGGAACCCATATTTCACATAGAATCATGACATCCGATGCGTATTTGTTACCATAATGTTATAGGCAAGTTCGGCTAGTGGTAACAACTGGTTCCAGTCCATCTGATCATATTTGACAAAGTGTCTTAGGTATCATTCCAGCACTTGTTTGGTCCTTTCCGTTTGCCAATCTGTCTGATGGTGGTACCCAGTTGACAATATTTTCTCTATATCACTAAGGTTTTGCATAAAAACTGTAACACCTGCTTGGGTGTATCAGGCACTAAGAGGAATGCGTCTCTATAAGGTATAATGATACTAACGCAGATCCCAAACTGTAGGGACTTCAAGTTAGTATTACTACTGGAGATCTAGTTAAGCTGTTTAACAGCCATCGATTACTATATCAACAGGTTTGCTTAGTCCTATACTTACTTACTCTAGTTTCGTGCGAACTGAAAAGAAGTAACTGCACAACCAAATATATTGAAAACACTGTCAGTTGAAGTCTGCCCTTTTTAAGCTGCAGTGGGGCACTCTTAATTAAATGATCTCGCTTTTCCAAAACCTTCGATATCCTTCCTATTGATTTCCAAACAACTGATATACCCAAGCTCCGCTTGCAAAGTCCTCCAATAAAACAAATCCCTCATTCACCTAAACAATAGTACAAACAAAAAATGTATAATCCCGATACATAAAACAAAACATAAAACATATTGAGTATCAGCCTGATATATGAAACCCAACATAAAACAAACCAAGTATCTAACTATATTTGAAACCAATCATAAAACAAACTAAACCCTTGCTAGTCCTGATAGTTTCTGTTAGCCTTGTCAGCCTTATCCATAGAAACCAATACCAGTTACAGATACTACCCGAATTCCACTGAGAATTTTGCTCCTAGATTTAATATTTCTATCAAGGGAAATTCCTTTATCTTCGAGACTTACCACAAGTCCTCATTTGTCAGGTCTTTGCCATTCAGTTATTTTCCAGCCAACTCAAGCATGCCATCTTTGTAAACCAATCTACTATTGCCGTAATTTGCTTTTTCCTTGCGATTCCGGTAGTTTTTTGATGCTGATAGTCGATATAAATGATCTAGCACCAAATGGACGTCCTTGAGTAGGAGCACACTATAGTAAGCATGTCATGCTGGTTAATTATATTGACATTCATTAGACAAGTGTATATAGTGTTTGACCTAGGCTGCTAGTCCCTTTAATTAAAGGTTTGAGGTAAGTATTTTGGGTGTCTGTTGTTGACCGAAGTGTTCAGCTATCATAGAGTCGTGTGATCCTTTGGAAATCTGTGTTTGCAATTCCTCTTTTGCTAGGGTAGAGGCAATTCTTATAGTACATTAATTCTTCCATTATTGCCTACTAAATTGCTAATAGTTTAACCTATTTTTCTAGTTTCTGCAATATCTTCTTACGTTCCTGCCAATCCTGATGATTCTGACCTGTTTCCTTGATAGTTGTTAGTAGTTCCTAGTAATATATCTTAAGATTGACCTTAGATAGTATGGTATTTGACATGAGAATTAGTTTCATACAATACCGCGTTTGCCAGTTAATCTCATTAAGGAACTCATTTTCAAATTGGTTTAAATGTCAGTAGGGAAGAATTAACTAGGTCTTGGAGGTGGGAGATCATCTGTGTGAGAGTTCAGTACTTTCATAAACTGTTAGGCACAAATCACTCGGAAGAGGATTATATGACTTTCCAGGAGGATCTGCATGAGTGCGAAACTTTAGAGGCAATTACCCACCTGAGGCCACAGCGTTCGCCCCGGCGTTCGCCCTGGTAGTCAACACTGGAACCTTGTGCTGTTGCTCGTTTACTAAGAAAAACTAGTATTGGACCACAGCTTGTAAACCGGTATACGTCGTCGCCGTCTTGCCGACCGGATACTCTCTGCAGGGTATATGAGAAGGCCTCTCTGGCTATGTCTGTGAAGTAGAAGGAAGGGATACCGGTAAGGGCTCGCAGAGTTATACCCCTTTGAAGTTAAGAGAGCCTGGGTAGTCCAAGATGGGTATGAATGCACAACTGAAGCAAGCTACTCCAATAGACACTGAGACCACGCTTACGCCCCCATGATGCCTAGAGGGTCATTGAACCTATCGTACCAAGTTGATAAGGAGAAGCTGTGAAGACAAAAAGGTATTGGCCCGATCGTGAATACTAGTCATCCGGAAAGCCAGATGCAGAGCCAGATAAAACCAGCAAGAAGCACACTCGGCTAACAACCAAGCTGGCCGCCTTGAGTTCTAAGAAGTTATTGGTATGTGTCAATTGGGGCGGCCATATTTTTACAGCCCAAAGAAGGATGAGAAGTCAAAATAAGTGGGTTCACACCCTCAGAGAAGTCTGGAGCTCTGATCCTACCATTAGCTGTGTGGTGAAAGACAAGGTTTCAGGGTCAAAGCGGGTTAGCACTTGGATCAAGAGATACAGGTTGTGGAGAAAATACCGGTTTATAGGTAAACCATTTGAGGTCCGCGAATACACAGACGCGGGATATAAATATTGAAGTACCCTTTCAAAGCTCTAGCAATCATCAAGCAACGGAGGAGAGATCTTATCAATATCATAAGTTTTACTCAAAAATCTTTATCTACGATCCTTCTAGATAATCTCCGTTGACAAAGAAAGATTCAGGCTTAACCCAATTCGCTTACCCTTAGGATTGACTACCCTTAACAATTACACTAAATTTCTCTGTGTGCTATCAAGTATGTATACTTCTCTTCCCTCCAATCTGTAGGTATTTCTATTGATCAACAGGGCCATTTGGTTTCCTTTTCAGACCTGTTAATCATGCTGGCCATCATTCATTATGATCACCTTAACTTCGCTGATCTAATCAATGTCGAATTACACATCCACCTATACTTTACGGATACTTGGCTGCTAATCCACATATGTGTACTAATCGAGAATAGGTTCCTTATGCCAATCCTATTGTGATGGATGTTTTTATCAACAGTTTTCCTGTGGCTGAGATTATGAAATCGCTTAGTGCGTATAGGTCATATCCTCCAATGAGTCAGTAGCCTTGGTGGGCATCTTCGCTAGTTGTGTTACTAATTTAATCCTCTGAGAATTTGTGGTATTTTTAAGTGAATTTTGCACTTGTTCCACGAACCTTTCTTGGTTTCAGTGTACAGCATTGATTTGGAAATGAGGTGGCTTAGGCCTTGAATGTTCATGATAAGCAGCTCCCTCCTTTGTAGGGTACTTTACCTGTCAGCTCAATACATCAGGTTTTGCACCACTCTTTGCTAGTCAATACACTATTTTAAAATTGCTGTTCTCAAGTTGTTGTGACTAGTGTGTCTACTTTGGATTCCAAACCTTGGTTGTCTGAAAGTTTTAAAGGTTTTGGTGATCGGAATATACAGCTACCGGTTCTGTTAGGCACACAGGTACTAGGTACTGGAATCCAGCACTGAATTCATACGAAAATTAGGCTGAGAAACTTCTCATGCCCCTCCTGCACCCTGGTTGGGCCCGCACCTCACCTGCGGGCCTACGGCAAAAAGTGTCCCTTCTCTAAAAAACCCAAAATTGGTACCCCTCTTGTAATACTATATAAGTCATCACCGGCTCTCGGTCTGGATGCTATAGGCAGAGTATATGCAGAGGGAGACTCGGACGGCCCAATGCAGCCGGAGTCAAGTTTATAAGGTCCATAGCCGCAGAGTTATGCACCAAAGGTAATGGGACTCTGGGCGCAAAATTGAGAATATGGTGAGTGGGCTCCAGAAAACACATGAGAACCCACTCTGACCCTGAAAACATGACGATCATGGTCCATGAGCCTATCTGAAGAGGATGATAAGGACAGGCATAGCAATACGATACAGTATTAGACCACTTGTCAGTCTTAAGTCATCCTGAAAGCCATCAGCAGGACACCGGGAAAGCTGGCAGTATCCATATAGGTCACCAACCTAGGTGGCCACTTGGATTTCTAAGAAACTATAGGTAAATTCCTTAAGGTTATGGTTAGATTTAAACAGCAGAACGAGGAACGATATCTCTGACTGATGAAGGGATCAAACCATCAGGAAACTGAGGAGCTCTGACGTGTCGATAAGCTGAGTGGGTAACAATATTGTCAGGGTCAAACAGTACTTACACTTAGAGTTAAAGGACGGAAACAGTAGGAAGCATATTAAGATATATAAGATAGTCGTAGTCTGTAAAACTGAGACGCCAGATATAAATATCGAAGTGCCTCACGAGCTTTAGACAACATCAAGCAACTGAGAAGAGATCTTGTCAATATCATACGTTTTACTTGAAAAATCTTTACTACGCAATCAAAATAAGCCTTCCTAGACTGGTCTCCGTCTAGGGAAATAAGATTTAGGCTTAGTTCTAATAGTGTGTCCTCAGAAACGGCTACCCCGAACAGTATTAATATTTCTCCTTGTTACCAAGGCTCAATACATTACTTTCGGTCATCTCTTAGTCATACCTCAGGAATCACACAAGTTCAAAGCTCATTCCACCCTCCTCGATGAGCTTTAGCTGGAACCATGTCCCGTATATTAAATCTCCTCTTTTATGGAAAGACTTGAAAACTCCCTCCCTGAGGTTCAATTCTATTTACCTCAAGAACCCACCTGATTTACTGATACTGTAATCGTCCCTACAGCAAAAGATTTCCCAGAAATCTACCAACATTTTTAAGGTCCCACCTTAGTGTTGAACCGTTAGTTGACTATTATGGGGAGGAAGAAGGAACCTCCAGTGCCTTAACCATCATCCATTCCTCTTTCGTACCCTCTGCTTGGGGATTGTGAAGACATCCCAACTAACATTAAGCAATGTCCTCATGACAATTGACTAAGGATACGGGTAAGGCAATGTCCGACATCAAAGAAGTATGCTGGTGAGAAGGGATCATACACCTGGATGGTCCAGGTCACCTTTGGCACTCGTGCACCTCTCAAAGCCATGTGGGGTCAAAAAGTCGGCCCTGTTAACTTGATCAAGCATTCCCCATTCCCCGGAGGCCAAAAATCGAGCTATGGAAAGAGTAGCAGAACGCATAGCCCAGGCAATGGCCAACATCGATCGTACCATCCAGGAAACGGTTCATATACGACATCTGGCCTACTGTCAACTATCGAGTCAAGCTCTGTACCAGGCAAACCAACTCCTGCACCATGCCCAATAGATAACCCCATGGGGAACAAAGGATTGACAAAGAGTTGAAACAGTTCAATTCGGGACATGAAATGTTAGCAACAGAAACTGCCACACTTCAATATGTAACCACCAAACAGTTAAAAGCAAAGTTACGAGCACACGAAGAACAGGCTACACACCATGAAGCAGTAAGTACATAAATTCAAGTTAACATTGGGGCAACAGGACAAGAGTCCCGGGATCGAGACCGTCAGCTAGAATAGCCTATAGCGAGTCAAAAAGCAAAACTCATAAAAAGACAAATAGATGCTCAAAAAGAACAAGAGCGGACCAGGAAGGAATTACGATAGCTTTACTAGCGTCATGTACAAGAGTGAATAGAGAGGGAGGTCTTTGTGGCCAGGCAGTATGCCATATCGAACAGGTTAACCAAAAATCTTTGCGGATGAATGAGGGGTTTACGCAACTATAAGTTGCCCGTAACACGCCTTGTGTATCGAAAGCAGTGCCACCACAGCCAGTGGAAAATCCGGGATGTGAAAAACCGACGACAGCTGATGGAAGTAATCAATTTCGCTTTATCCCTGCAAGGGATAAAGGTAAACGAGTAGACCCGGGAGAAGGAAATGGAAGTCGAGGAAACAAGGAACCGCCGCCTCCACTAGCAAATGCCCCTGACCCTGGAGACAATGACCCTGGCTCTAAGTAATGAGGTGCCACCTCTAAAAAAGGCGCAGAGCCATCACGAAGACCCTTGCCAGGATGAAAGTTCGAATCCGTGGCTGATGCATGGGTGGCCCGACTAGGGCAAGCATTAGCCCGCATTAACAGACGGCAGGTGGATTCCCACTTTAAATTTAAGAATAATCCTTCTCAGAATGTGCAAGTATGGTTACTAAATTGTGAGAATTACTTTGAAAGAAACCCAAGGCAGGGGGAAGACGAGAAAAGAACCTATCAAGTATGCGTTAGGAGGAATGGAAGGAACCGTGGTGGTCCCTTAGGCAATAACCAACTGCCGAAGAAACTGACTAGAAACCCCGGATTCACAAAACATGTCGCTTATGATTCTTGGATAACCTACTGGCCCGAAGTTACAGAACGATTCACAGTACTGAATAAGGTACAGAATGCCTTAGCCAAGATGGAGAAGGTTAGGTAGACAAGAGATATAGAGAAGTATCTCCTTACCATGGAAAACCACTACATCAAGGCTGAAATATCCGGTATAGCTGGGGGAACCATAATACTTCAACAACTTCCTATTGAAGTGATGAGTACACTATCACATGGAAATCATGAGTTGGATATTGAATGGATCAGGGAAATTCTCTGGGTTACCAAAGCAGTGGAAACGTTCAAGGAACAACAATGGGTATTCAGACAAAATCGACTAGGGAAAAAGTAACACCCAGAAAAGAAACCGGGAGGAGGAATTTAAATCAAGCATGACCACTGATGGAAATAAAAAACGAAAAACCTATACGGCTGCTGAAGAGGCTGCTATTAGGCACAAACTACTGTCAAGAGAATTACATGACTTTTCAGGTTAAACTGCATGAATCCGAACCTCCACAGGCGATTACCCCCCTGCGGCCACGGCATTCGCCGGGGGAGTCGACAATGGCACTTGGTGAAGTTGATCAGTTTTTAAGAAAAAGGAGTAATTGAAACACATCTTGTAGCCCCATATACATCGTCACCGTCCATCAGACAAGATGCTGTCCGCAGGGTACATGAGATGGCCTTTCTGGCTACATCTGGGAAGTCGAATAAAGCGATTCTGTTAAGAGCTCGCAGGGTTACACCCTGTTGAGGTTAAGAGAGCCAGGGCAGTCCTAGATAGGTATGAATGCGGATTTGAAGTAGGCTACTCAGATACACAGCGCAAGTACGCTGACGCCCCCGTGTTGCTTATAAGGTCAACGAACCTATCGGAACAAGTTGATAAGGAGAGGCAGGGAAGACGCTAAGTTATTTGCCCGATCTTAACACTAGTCATCCAGAAAGCCTGCTGCAGACCCGGATAAGACGGCACGAAGTAGACTCGGCAAACAACCAAGATGGCCCCTAGGAGTTCTAAGAAGTTATTGGCAGGTTCCAAAATGGGCGGCCATACCTTAACTGCCCAAAGAAGGTTGACAACTCAGACTAAGTGGGTCCACACCCTTAGAGTAGTCAGGAGCCCTAATCATACTTTCAGCTGTGCAGGGGTAGAGAAGGTTTCAGGGTCAAAGTGGGTTTGCTTCCGGATTAAGAAACAAAGGTTGGGAAGAAAACACCAGTTTATATGTAAACCAGTTGTAGTCCGCGAACACTCAGACCCGGGATATAAATATCTTAGTGACTCCCGTGCTTTAGCCATCATCAAGAAACTGAGAAGAGATATTATCCATATTATAAGTTTTTACTCAAAACTCTTTACCTACTAGCATTCCTACACAATCTCTGTATACGAAGAAAGATTTAAGCCTAGTCCGCTTCGCTTGCCCTTAGAATTGACTACCCTTTACAGAATATTGATATTTCTCCTTGTTACCAAGGGTCTTTACATGACTACTAGACACCTCCAAGTCATACCTCCAGAATCACACCAGCTCATACCTGATTCATTCCAGCTTGACAAGCTTCTAGTCGAACCTTGTCCCTTTAACTATATCTTTTCATTTGAACAAATACTTGCATACTCAGTCCTGGAGATTCACTTCAATCAACCTCAGGAACCCTCCTGGTTCACCGATCCCTTCCTTATCCCTACCGAATCCGATTTCCAAGAAATATTTCTACACTTCTACGGTCCCACCTTTCTTTGGAAACAATTCTAAGACTATGATACTGAGGAAGAAGGAACCCCCAGTTCTTTCAGCCTTACCTCCCCCTCCTTTAGCCCATCTCTTTAGAGACTAGGAAAACATCCAGAGTGTCAATGAAATGAAATGGCATGACAATTGACTGTAGACACAGACAAAGCCAGGTCCGACATGGATAAAGTCTCTCTGGTTGGAAGTGACCATGCACCCAGATGCTGTAGGTTACTATTGGCACTCCACAACCTCTTACAACCAAGTGGGATCAGAAATTCAGCACCAGGAACTCGATCTAGAACTCCCCGTCCCCCCGATAGCTGAAATCCAGCTATGGAAAGGTTAGCACAATGCATAGGCCAGGCAATGAGCTACTTCGACTGTACACTCTAGGAATCGGTTGATATGCAACATCAGGCCAACCATGAACTATCTGGTCAAGCTCAGGTAAAGGCGAACCAACTCCAGCACCACGCTCCACGGATAACCCGTGGGGAACATATTATTGGTGAAGAGTTGAAATAACACATCTCGGAATTTGAAATGTTAGCAACATAAACCGCCGTAATTCCCGATGCAACCACAAAAGGGTTTGAAGCCAATTTGCGGGCCCAGGAAGAATGGGCTATACATCATGAAGCAGTAAGAACTCTGCTTTACACTAACATTAGGGCAACAGGACAAGAGTCACTGGATCGAGACCGCCAGCTAGAGTAGGCTTTGTTTAGGCAAAAAGCAGAACTCCTTCAAAGACAAGTGGCTGCACAAAAAGAACATAAGCGTACCAGAGAGGAGTTAAGAGGACCTCACCAGCGCCTCGAACAGGAGCATGCAGAAAGGGAGGAATATGTGGTCAGGCAGAATACTACATACGAGCAACTAAATCGAATGTTGGCTCTGATGAATAAAACTTTGGTGCAACTACTAGTTGCGAGGAACCCACCAACCATGGGGGAAACACTATCACCAAAGCCAGTGGAATATCCGGGCTGGGAAAAACGGACCATGGCCGATGGCGGAAAAGAGTTGCGGATTATTACACAAAGAGACAAAGGAAATGCAGTGGACTGAGGGGATGGAAACGGAAATGGCTGTAAAGCAGAACCCAGGCCCCATCCGGCGAATGCACCCAACCCAGGAGATGATGACTCAGGGTCTGAAGACGGAGTAGGCCCCTCACGACGATGTGGTGAGCCATCACACTAACCCATTCCTGGCCGAAAGTCTGACTCTGAAATAGATACATGGGTTGATCGACTGGGGCAAGCCTAGTCCAGGACTAACCTCAGCCAAGAGGATCCACCATTCAAGTTTGAGAAAAGCCTAGTCAGGATGTGCAAGTATGGTATTTAAATTGAGAGGACTACTTTGGGAGAAACCCATGGCAATAGGAAAACGATCAGGAACGCATCAAGTATGGATGAGGAAGAATTGTAGGAACCCCGGTGGCACCTTTCTCGATAATATATTGCCAGAAAATGACTTAGGACCTCGGATTACCAAGATATGAGGGTTATGATAACTGGATCACTTTCTGAGCTGAAGTTAAATAACGATTCTCAGTACTGCATAAGGCACAAAAAGCCTTAGACAAGATGGAGAGGTCCCGTATACAGGGGATAGACAGAAGTATCTCCTCACTATGCAAAACCACTACATCATGGCAGAACTATCCGTTATCGCTTGGAGACCTATAATTCAGCTGCAACTTCCTTTTGAAGCCATGCCTACGCTACCATATGAAATTCATAACTTGGATAGCGAATGGATAAAGGCAGTCCACTGGGTTACGAAAGCGGAAGAATCATTCCTGGAACAAGGGCTATTCAGTAAAAACTACAATGGAAAAAATAACTCCCAGAAAATACAAAGGAGGAGGGATCAAAATCTAGCAAGGCCACTGCAGGACTTAAAAAACGAAAAACCTATACGGGAGCAGAAAAGGCTGCCTACCGATTGAAAAACAACTGGTAAAAGGGAAAAAAGCCCCAGCTGAAGTAAAGGTTGAGCACACAAATTGGGTAGAAGCGCATAAAGGAATCCGTAAGGACAAAATTGAAGATGGAAAAAAAGCCAATAAATGCACCCGTTACACGTTGGTTACCTATAGTTGGAAATTCTGCCAGAAACATGCTCAGGAATCGGTTATAGGACAAACAGGGGGAAATTTCAAACCCTAATATCAACGACCCCTGATAACAAACAGGACAACACCACCCACAACCAGGGTGAACCAAGTCAACTAGCCCAGCATTTGGAAACTGAATGACATGGATGAAACCCAAAAAGAGGTTTTCAGGCACCGGCAGTGACGGCGACTGGATACTAGGTTATGGACCCCTTAGCGAAACCAAATTCAAGAAGGGGGCTCGACCTCTATAAGGTCCTACTAGGAAGTATTCCACACTTATCCATGGGAAACTCAAAACCAAAGCGAGACTCACGAAAAGCAATCCAGACCTATGGAAGTATCACAGACCTAAGAATACCAGGCAAGCAAGAAGCGTTTAACTTGGACGGCGGCTTGTGGCAGCTGGGGACTAACTCATGGAACCTGAAACTCAATAGGAAGAAAGCGGAGTGCAACATTTAATGTAATTCGGACGTCAGTACGGAAGACGGTCCAATAAACCCGGATCCTTAGGAAGCCCAAAATACTTGAAAATTATCTAGTTAAGCGTGGACGGACCAGTGCTAACTAGGTACTTCTCTAGAATGGCAAGTGGAAATCTGGCTAGCCTGGATCATGAGAAGCCTTCCAGGAATGAAATATATAACAGGTTGGCTGGGCAAGGGAATAGTTGGAGAAACGGAACAGGATTACTGACATGAAGAAAATTGAAGTTGGAAGAGATTGAGGAACTACGGCTACCTAGACCACACGCTAAATGGAGTGGGGTAAATCCGTCCCCAACATGGACTCCGGCTTTGTGTACAGGATAGGCACGATAGACTATAGGGGTACTCAAGGAACGATAGACCCGTGAGGTACTCAAGGGGATGCGCGAATAATCTCCTGAATATAAACCTAATCAAACGAGTGCGGCTCCAATTAGGCAGGGCAAATGGCAGGTGTATGGGAACCCTTCGGCAAGGGTTAAAGACCACTAGTAGGAGGCTACAGAGTACACCAGAGACAGAGATTTTAGTTTTTCTGAGAAGGCTTAAATAGCCGAAATCGTGCAGGCATGGTAACAAACACTCCATGTTACCTCACTAATGAAAATGTCATACAAAAGACCTGTACAGTCCCCTAGCGGCCCTAATAAAAGAACTAAAACAGGAGCACTCATCTAGCTTTTTATTCATGTCCAGAATGCAGGACAACCATTGAAGTAAATGCAGAAAGGATCCCAATTCAAGTTCTATTACATTCAGGGTATAATATATTTCTAATTAACCAAGAGCTGGTTATTAAAGATCACCTACCATACTACACACGCACAAATAGCTTGCACAATTACACCTGTGAAGGAACCACAGCAGCAAATTGGGGAAAACACTATATATATCCTGTTCTCTTAGAGATTGGGAACAACACACACAGATCTTGTATTTCTTGCGAAATTGCCAATGGTGGCAAATATGACCTTATCATCCTTGTTGGATAGCCGCATACAGAACATCACATAAGGCACACCAAGGATGCACAAAAATGGCTATAATAAGACGAGAAATGCCAAAGTCATGTTAATGATGATGGTATAGACTTGACATTTGAAAGGGACGAGACTGTAGCCTCCGACCCAGAAGCACGATATATTGGAAGAATCGAAATAGCACCAACTCCAGAGTCAAAGAAGATCCTGCAAATACCACAAGAATACTATGAATTCAAGAGGGTTTTTACACCATAAACGGTTGAGAAACTATCCGGAAGAAGAACGTTTGACCATGCTGTTGACTTGATACCCGGCGCAGTACCGCCATTGCGCCAGATATATCTTATGTCAGCCCATCCAGCTGGATTTGCTTAGCAAATACTGGCAGAAAATGCAGGATTAAGGGTAAATCGTGCAGAGCAATTCTCCTACTGGGGCTCCAATTTTATTTGTCCCTAAACCTGACGGTTCAAGGAGGCTATGTGTGGACTACAGGCAGTTAAATAAGCTAACGATAGCCAACAAATACCCACGACCTTTAATGAGCGAGCTCCGGGACCGGGTGGATGGTCCCCAAATATTCACTAAGCTGGTCTTAAAAGATGGCTATCACCTCCGAAGAATAAACGAAGGAGATGAGTGGAAAACAGCATTCCAGACCTGATACGGCTACTTTTTAGTCAAAGTAATGCCATTCGGACTGGTAAATTCGGTGGACATATTTCAGGCCTTGATGAATAAAATTCCTTGTAACTTTTATGATCAAGGAGTGGTGGTATACCTAGCCAATATCCTAATTTACTCTGAGACGGAGAAAGAACACGTCGACTTAGTCAAGAAGGTACTCTCTCGCTTGGAAGAATATGATGTAGATGAATCGACCATCTAGTCAGTTTTTCACGTCAAAAAATGGGAGTTTTTGGGTTATATTGTGGCAATTGAGGGAGTCACTATGAGTGAAAGAAAGGTCCTGAGCATAAAAAATAGGAAGTCACCAAGGTCGGTCAAGGTAGTGCAAATATTCATTGGCTTGGCCAACCTTTACTGACGTTTCATAAAGGATTTCTCCAAAATCTGCATACCAATAACCGAATCATTGAAGGGCGAACTCAGAAAATTCAGCTGGGGGCCGGAACATGGGGCATTTGAAGAACTTAAGAAAAGATTAATCTCCGCCCCTATATTCTGTCCTTTCTACCCAAAAAGAGAAACAATTGTTGAAAAAGATGCTAGCGATTTTGCTCTAGGCTGCGTCCTCTAACAGTTTAAAGACAAAAAGCTACATCCGGTGGCCTTCCACTCACAGAAGCTGAGCCCAGCAGAGCGAAATTATGATATCTATGATAAAGAACTATTTGCGATTCTGGAAGCAATTAAAGAAGGGAAACAGTATTTGCTCGGAAGAGAAAAACACTTGACTCTCTACACTGATCACCAGAATCTACAGAATTTACCTACAACTAAGGTATGGAATCCACGGCAGATACAATGGGCTCAGTAACTGGTGACTTACAATTGCAAGATTTTCTACCTACTGGAAAATGAGGCGGAAAGCCGGATGCCCTAAACCGGCGGACGGAGTACTGTCTACAGGATGGAGCTACGCATAGCGAACTGTCAAAAATCAAGCCTTCTCACTTCCAAATTACACTGGTGTAGTCAAATCCACCAGAAGGGAGGAAAAAATAAATAGCACAGAGTCTACTGGTTCCTTGCGAATAAAATTGCTAACTCCCAAAGCATGAATGCCTACGACAGGGTCCCGACTAGGAGCCGGACACGACCTATACTTACTAGAGCACTTTATAATTCTGGCCAAAGGCCAAAGGTTGGTGGAAACTGGAATTTCCGTGGGATTGCTAAAGGGAACATAGGCTTGGTTGGCACCACGCAGTGGGATAGGCGCCAAATTTGGGATCTGCATTAGCGGAGGAGTAATTGACGCTTATTACACTGGAGAAGTCAAGGTTATCATAATGACCAAGAAATCAAGATTACCAGGTTCGCAAAGGTGACCGAATGGCAAAAATGATTATTGAGAATATACAAATGGCTTAGGCGATAGAAGTTGACGAATCAGGAGAAACTGCAAGGGCCAAAGGCGGATTTGGAAGTATGGATGTATCACCCAGACGAATAGGTTCAACAAAGATACAGGTAGTGGTCGCATACTTACAAGCGGACCAGGCAGAAAATGAGTTTCATGATGAAATTGACTATCAAGCAAGACAAGACAACGCGAAACTCCTAATGTCCAATGCTATAATGTCCAAGCTCGATATTAGGAAATATAACCAGACATCATATAAGAGCATCAAAGAGGCAGGCCAGAACGATCATGACTGGCAGGAACGCAAGCAGGAATTGGAAACATTTACCAATGAGGGTAAACAATTATCAAGACACTGTGCAGTAACTGAAGAACTGATCTACTATAACAATCGCTTATACATTCCAGAAAACGAACAGCGGCAGACAATTATAGCCAAATGTTGCCACAACTCTAAAATAGCAGGACACTTTGGACAGGAGAAGACTCTGGAAATTGTTACCTGACACTTTTACTGGAAAGGGCTGACAGCGTGGATATATGACTACATAGGGTCATGCGATGAATGTCAACATAATGAATCCCCACAACATGCGCGGTTGAGTCTGGTGAAGCCTCTAGAAGATCCGTTCGCAGCCTGAATTTCCATATCGACCGACTTTATCACACAACTACCAGAATCACAAGGCCGAACACAAATCATGGAAGTCGTGGATCGGGTTACAAAGATGGCTCACTTCATAGGTCGTGAAAGTAATGCAACTGCAAAAGAGGTTGTAAACGTATTCTTCAGGGAGGTCTGGAAGCTACATAGACTTACAGAGGAAATTATCTCCGACATGGATGCAAAGTTCTGCAGAGAATTCTGGGAATCACTATGCAAAACCTTAGGGATAAAACGCAAGATGTCAACTGCGTACAACCAGCAAACTGATGGACAAACAGAGAGGAGCAACCAAGTGCCGGAAGTATACCACATAGACTTTGACAATTATGATAAATCGGAGTATTACCAGTTGTTACAACTAGCCGAGCATGCCTACAACAATACAGTAACTAATGCTCATAGCAGGTCACCATTCTACGCCAACTATGGATTCCATCCACAAACAGAATGGAGGAAGGAACGCGAAGCCCAAAATCCAGGTACCCAGCTCTAGCAGACTGGATGCAAACAATACACCAACAGGCCAAAAAAGCCTTGGAACAAACACTGGAAAATAGAGCAAATATTACACCTGAAAGGCTAAGCTGCACCCAGACATCAAGGTCGGGGACCTGGTCATGTTATATACAAAAAACATACCCACCAAGCGACCCTCTAAGAAGCTTTAATGGCCCAAAGCTGTATGGACCGTTTAAGGTATTTGAAAAATGGGATGAGTGGGCCTACAAACTAGAAATATCACCAAGATGGAAAATCGATGCGATATTTCCTGTATCATTGTCGGAACCCTATCGGACACTCAATCGACCAGCAAGCGAACTCCCTCGCCGCGAGACTGACGAAATCATGTCATATTATGAATGGGAAATAAAGAATCGTGAAGAAAGAAATAATCTCTTATGCCCAGCGAGTTGGAGGTCGTAACTGACAAATACAGGAGTTACCCTCTAGTGTCTAGTGGACTGGTGATTACAAAGATGAGAATACTTAGGAACTACATAAAAACCTAGAGCATGAACAGGAATTGGTGGAGGTATTTCATAGGGATAATCCGGATCTGCTAAAGCGTGCAGTTGTTCAATGACTTGGAAAAGCTTTTCGTAATGTGGCCTATCAAACACGTTTGGTTTTTTACAATAGCAAGTCAAGTTCAAGCTGGGACTAGTTAAATTTTACAATTGTTTAAGTATGGGGTTTATTTTTTTTATTATTTTTTATTTTTGTTTTTATTGTTATTTTGATAGGTTGCCTAAAGAGAGGGTAACTTTTGAAAAGCGATTTGGGACAAACCACACTGTGGAGGGAGCTCGTGTTAGGCACAAACGACTCCCAAGAGGATTACATGACTTTATAAGAGAAACTGTATGAATCTAAACCTCCACATGCAATTGCCCCCCTGTAGTAACGGCGTTCGCCATGGGAGTCAACACTGGCACCTGGTGCAGTTACTCGTTTACTAAGAAAAACGAGTAATTGGAATACATCCTGTAACCCCGTATACATCCTCGCCGTCCGTCCGACCGGATGCTGTCAACATGGTATATGAGAGGGCCTCTCTGGCTACGTCTGGGAAGCAACATGAAGCGATTCCGTTAAGAACTCGCAGAGTTACACCCAGTTGAAGTCAAGTGAGCCCGGGTAGTCCTAGATGGGTATGAATTCGCAATTGGAGTAAGCTACTACAATAAACACCGAGTGTATGGTGATGCCCCCATCATGTCTATAAGGTTAACAAACCTCTCGTAACAAATTGATAAGTTGAGGCAGTGAAGACCAGAACGTATTGGCCCCATCGTGGAGCCTAGTCATTCTGAAAGTCAGCTGCAGAGCCGGATAAGAGGGCTTGAAGCAGACTCGGCCAAACACCAAGCTGGCACCTAGGAGTTCTAAGAAGATATTCGCACGTTCTAAAATGGCCGGCCATATCTTAACAGCTAACAGAAGGTTGACAACTCCGACATAGTGGGTTCACATCCTCTGAGAAGTAAGAAGCTCTCATCATACCGTCTACTGTGCGGGGGACGCAAACATTTCAGCGTCAAAGCGAGTTCGCTCTCGCATAACGCGAAGAAGGTAGCGGAGAAAATACCTGCTTATATTTAAACGAGTTGTAGTCCGCGAACACTCACATGCGGGATATAAATATCGTAGTACCTCACGTGATTTAGCTATCATCAAGAAACGGAGAACAGATCTTATCAATATTATCAGTTTTTAGTCAAAAATCTTTACCTACGAGTATTCCTAGACATTCTGTATTTACGAAGAAAGACTTAACCCTAGTCCGATTCACTTGCCCTTAGAATCGACTACGCTTAACAGCTGCCAATATATTGAAAAAACAAGCGGACAAAGGGAAAAAAACACCCAGTAAAGGAATGCTTAAGCACACAAATTGGTTGGAAGCTTATAAAGGAATCACCAAGGACTAAATTGAAGAGTGAAAGAGACCCAATCAATGCACCCGTTGCACTTTGGCAAACTATACTTTTAAGTTCTAAAGTAAACAGCCCACGGTATCGGTTATAGGACAGAAACGGGAAAATTTCAAACCCCAATATCGACGCCTTGAGGCAACAAGGTTAATAAAAGTGTTAGTGTTGCCAACCACAAGGTAAACCAAGTTAACCAGCCTAGAAATTGGGAAATAGATGACATGGATGAAACTTTGAAAAGGTTTTCAGGCACTGGCAGCAACCGCGACCAGGTACTCGGTTATGGACCCCTTAAGGAAACCGAAATCAATAAGGAGGCTCGTGCTCTGCATGGTCCTAGAACCAGGTATTCCACATTTCTCCGTGGGAAACTCAAAGACAAGAGTGAATCACGAAATGTAAGCAAGACCTACAGGAGTAAGGCAGACCTAAGAAAGACAGGTGATCATGAAGCGTTTAACTTGGACGGCGGCTCGTGGTTGTCTGGAACTAATTCCATCCACCTGAAACTCAAAGAGAATAAAGGGGAGTGCAACAATTAGTAAAATCAGACCTCAGTACGGAAGACTGTCAATTGGACCGGCGTCCTTAAGAAGCACTAAATCCTACCATAGATCCACGGAACAGCGGACAGACCAGTGCTGACAAGTTACTTCTTGCGAATAACAACGAGGAATGAGTCTAGCTTGAATCATGAAAAACCTTCCAGGAACGAAAATATATAACAGGTCCACTGGACAACTATAAAGTTGAACAAACGGAACAGGATTCCTGATATCAAGAAAGATGAAGTTGGAAGATAATGAGAGACTATGGCTACCTAGTCCACGCGCTAAATGGAGCGGGGTAAATCCGTCCCGGACCTGGACTCTGGCCATGTGGACAGGATGGGCATGATAAACCCATGTGGTAATCGAGGCGATGCAGGAAGAATCACATGAATTAACCTAATGATACCCCTTCGGCTCTAGTTAGGCAGGGCAAATAGCAGGTGTTAGGGAACCCTTCGGTAACAGGTAATGACCTCAAGTAGTGGGCTGCCCAGTACGCCAAAGACCAAGATTTTAGTTTGTCTGAGGAGGCTTCAATAGCCGAAAGTTGCCGGGCATGGTAACAAACACCTTAGTGATCTTATGGACAAACATGTCATAGAAGAGACCCGTCCTAACCCCAAGTGGCCATTACAAATGAAACCAAATGGAAGCACCAGCCCTGCCATATTATTCATGCCCAGAAGGCAGTGCAACCATTTAAGCCAATGGAGACAGGATTCAGATTCGCGTACTATTAGACTCTGGATCTATAATATTTCTAAACAATTAAGCACTGGTTAACAAACATCCCATACCATACTACACATGCAAACATAGCTTGGCTATTTATACCATCGAAGGAACCACTTCATCAAATGGTTGTAGCCAGTACACACACCCCATCCTTTTAGAAATTGAGAATAATGCCCACCGATCTCAAATTTCATGCGAAATTGCCAGCACTGGCAAATATAACCTTCTAATCCCTTTGGATAGTTGCATACAGAACATCCTATAAGGCACATCGAGGTTGCCTAAAAATGGATATTCAAAAATGAAAAATGTCTGAGTCATGTTAATCACGAAGGCATAGACCAGAGATTCGAATGGGACGAGTCCCTGGCCTATGAGCTATAAGCATGATACATCGGAAGTCTCCTGGTTGCAGCCACAACAGAAGAAACGAAGTCCCTGCAATACCCCAGGAATAACATGAATTCAACAGAGTTTTTGCACCAGAAACAGCAGAAAAACTAGAGGGAAGAAGAAGCTTTCACCACGCAATCAACTTAATATGCGGTGCAGTTCCACCATGTGGCCCAATATATCCAATGTCGGCCTACAAGCTAGATTTGCGAAGCAAATACCTGAAGAAAATGCAGGTTCAGGGGAAAATCGTGGAAAGCAAATCTCCTGCAGCGGCACCAATTTAATTGTTCCAAAGCCTGACAGTTCAAGGAGGGTGTGTGCATTACCTACTGTTTTATAAACTCATGGTGGCAAACAAATACCCGTTGCTGCTCATGACCGAATTACGCGACAGGGTAGCTGCGGCCCAAATATTATTAAAGCTCGACATGAAGGATGGTTATCATCCCGTATAAATCTAAGAGAGGGATGTAGGGAAAAAACGGCATTCTGTACCCTGTACGGCCACTTTGAATACAAAGTTATGCCGTTCGGGCTGATAATTGTGCTGGCAACATTTCACGCCGTGATGAATAAGAGTCTCCGCCAATTGTTAGATCATGCGGTGGTGGTATACCTCGATAACATTCTTATTTATTCTAAATCAATGAATGAACAACTTGAATTTGTTAAAAAATGTTCATTCTAGGTTGGAAGAATATGATCTACCAGTATCAACCACCATGTCAGTCTTCCACGTTGACACAATTGAGGTTTTGGGTTATGTTGTGGCAATCGATGGAGTTACCATAAGCGAAAGATATGGAAAGAGTAAAGAATTGGAAGTCACCCAGGTCCGTGAATGAGGTGCAAATGTTCATTGGCTTTGCCAAATTTTAACAACGTTTCATTAAGGATTTCTCCAAAATCCGGAAACTAATCAACGAAATGTTGAAGCGCGACCCCAGAAAATCTGGCTGTGGGCCGGAACAAGATGGGGCATTAGAAGAACTTAAGGAGAGTTTCATCTCTTCACCTATACTAGGTCATTTCTACCCTGAAGATGAAACCATCGTGGAAACTGATGCTAGTAATTAGCTCTAGGATGTGACCTCTCACAGTTTACAGACAAAAAGCTACATCCAGTTCCCTTCCATGCACGAAATCAGAGCCCAGCAGAGCATAATTATGAGCTCCATGATAAGGAACTATTAGTGATGCTCGAAAAATTCAAAGAATGGAAGAAATATTTTGTCGGAACGGAAAAACCAGTAACTGTTCACACAGATTATCACAATATGAACAATTTCCTTACTACTAAGGTATGGAATCGGAGACAGATCTGATGGGCTCCACAACAGGCGAATTATAATTTCAAAATTGTCTATACACCAGGAAAGCTAGGATGCAAGCCAGATTCAATAGGCCGACAGCCAGAATATCGTCCTGAGGAGGGGGCTGCACATAGCAAACAATCGATACTCTATCCTTCACACTTCCAAATCACCTTTGTACAGTTAAACCAATCAGACAGGGAAGAAAAATTAAGTGCCACAGAAACCCCAGGTTTTGTGCGGATAAAATTGCTATCCTCAAAGGCACGAATGCCTACGAAAGGGTTTGGCTGGCAGCCGGAGATGACCTGTATGCACTAGAGGATTTAATAATCCCAGCCAAAGGACAACCGCTGGTAGAGACTAGAATTGCCTTTAGATCACCTAAGGGAACATATGGAAAATTAGCATTGAGAAGTGGAATGGCAGCCAAATCCGGGATTAGTATTGGCTGTGGTGTAATCGATGCGGACTATACCGGGGAAGTCAAGGTTATCATAATGAAACATGAAAATCAAGATTGGCAGGTCTGCAAAGGGGACCGAATGGCAAAAATAATCATTGTGAACATACACACGGCTGAGGCGATGGAAGTAGATGGACTCGCAGATACTGTAAGAGGTAAAAGTGGATTTGCAAGTACAAATATATTACCAACACGATTTACTGCAACTCTGACCCAGGGAGTGGTCGCCTACTTACGGGTGGATAACTTTGAAAATGAGTTTCTTGATGAAATAGACCATCAAGCGAGACAAGATAAAGGGATACAGCTAATATTTATGGCAATAATGTCAAAGGTCAAAATTAGGACATATGACCAGATAGTGATAAGAACCATTGTAGAAGCTGGCCGGAACGATCAAGACTGACAGGAACAAAAACAGGAGTTGGAAAGATTAAACAACAAGGGCAAATCACTACCAAGTCACTGGGAGGTAATAGACTGACTTATCTACTATTAGAATCGCTTATACATTCCAGGTGACAAACAGCTGCAGACAACCATTGCCAAAGGTTGCCACGACTTTAGGGTCGCACGACACTTTGGACAGGAATAGACTCTGGAAATGGTTACCAGGGAGTTTTACTCGAAAGGTCAGACAGAATAGATAAATGACTACATATAGTCACGCGATGAATGTCAATATATTAAATCCCCACAACATCCGTGGTTTAGTCTGCTACAGCCCTTAAAAGTCCCGCTTGCTGCTTGGTCATTCAGAATAACTGACTTCCTTCCACAATTACAGGAGTCAGAAGGAAGAACACATATTATGCTAGTCGTATACCGGTTTGCCAAAAAGGCCTACTTTATTGGTCATGATTATAATGCAACAGCGAAATATGTTGCAAACGTAATCTTGAGGGGGGTCAGGAAGCTACATGGCCTTACAGGGGAAATCATCTCCGACATGGATGCAAGGTTCTCGAGAGAATTCTGGTATGCCCTATGCAAAATCTTGGGTATAAAACGAAAAATTTCAACCGCGGACAACAAGCAAACTGATGGACCAACGGGGGTGACCAACCAAGTGCTGGAAGGATACCTCAGGAACTTTGTCAATTATTAATAATGGGATTGGTACCAGTTGTTACCACTGGCCGAGCAAGCTTACAATAACTCAGTAACAAACACTAATGGTATATCACGATTTTACGCCAACTATGGGTTCCATCCACAAACAGAATGGATGAAGGAACGCGAAGCTTAAAACCCAGGCGTCCAGTTATATGCACACTGGATGCAAACAATACAACTAAAGACTAGAGAAGCATTGGAACAAACACAGGAAAATATGAGCAAATATTATGACCATAAGGCAAAGTAGTTACCAGACATCAAAATCGGGGACCAGGTCATGCTAAATGCGAAAAAAATCCCTCTTAAACTACCTTCGAAGATGCTTAGACCGAAGGTTTACGGCCCGTTTAAGGTATTTGAAAAAAGGAGACCACGCGCCTTCAAACTAGTAACATCTCCAAGAAAAAAATCCATCCAAATTTTATATATCATTGTTGGAACTCTCTTAGAGATCTAACCGACCAGCAATTGAACAACCTACCCCTGAGCCATAGGAAATCGATTCAGATCTTGAGTTAGATATTGAAAGAATTGTAAAGAGTGCAATAATCACTTATAACAGACGAATTGGAGGACGTAACAGGCATTACGGTAGTTACGCTACTTTGTCAAATGGACAAGGTGTTCAGACGATGAAAACACCTTGGAGCGACTATAGCATTTGGAACATGCGCAGGAATTGGTGGAGGTATTTCATCAGAAGAATCTGGATATGCTAAAGCAGGCAGATGTTGAATGACAAGGAAAGGTTTTTCGTAGTGTGGACAAGTAAACGCGTTAGATTTTTTACCCTACCAAGTCGAATTCAAAAAATGGACATCTATTATTATTTGTTAGGTTTTATTTTTATTTTGACAACAGAGGGAAACCTTTGGAAAATATAATTTGTGACGAGCGCTTGGCGGACTGAGCTCATGTTAGGCACGTAGGTACATGGTACAGGAATCCAGCAAAGAATTCATATGAAAATCAGGCTGAGATACTACTCATACCCCTCTGACCCCCTTGTTTGGCCCGCAGGTCACCTGCGGGCCCAATAGCAAAAAGTGTCCCCTAACTTAAATTCGAAAATTCGGGTCACTCTGAAACACCATATACGTCATCAACGTCCCTGCGACCTTATGATATAAGCGGGGTATATAGAGAGGGAGACTCGGACGAACCACTGCAACTGTAATCAAGTGCATAGGATCCCTGTCGGCAGAGTTAGGGCCCATTCGGCAGAGGGTTCGCTGGAATGGACCAAAGGTAACGGTACGCTCCACGTAATAATGAGAATAACGTGTATGGGCTCCAGGAAACACCTGATAACACACTCAGACCCGGAAAATATGCCTCTTAGGGTCCCCGGGCCTATCGGAACTGGTCGATAAGTAAAGGCTAAGCAATACGATATGGTATTGGACCGATCTCAAGTCTTAACTCCTTATGAAATCCATCTGCAAGTCACCTGGAAAGCCGGCAGTATCCAGATAGGTCACCAACCATGTTGGCCACTTGTAGTTCAAAGAAACTCTTGGTAAATTCCATAATGGACTACCTAAGGTTAAGCGGCAGAACAAGGAAAGACATCTCCGACTGATAAAAGGTTCATACTATCTGGGAACATAGGAGCTCGGACATGTCGATAAGCTGCAGGGGTAACAATATTCGTAGGGTCAAGCGGTTCTCGCATATGGAGTTAAAGGACGGAAACGGTTGGAAGCATATGAAGATATAGAAGTTAGTAGTAGTCCATGAACTCTTAGATGCGGGATATAATTATCACAGTGGCTTGCAAGCTTAAGCCATTAGCAAGCAACCTAGAAGAGATCTTAGCAATATCAGACATTTTGCTTGAAAAATCTTTACTACTCAATCCAAACTAGCCTTCCTAGACAAGTCTCCATATACGCATTTAACATTTAGGCCTTGTTCGATTCGCTTGTCTTTTGAATCGGCTACCCCTAACAGGTTTCTCTCTTCCAAATTAGTATTATTTCAATTCTTGATATCCTTCTAAGATGTTCAGCAACTCCTTATAGTATATAATATACTTGTACTTGGCCGAGCTCTGCTTTTGTGAAGGAAAGGCTAGTCTCTCTAGCTGTTTGTCCCCTAACTGGGGCGTGACATATCCTAACGCAAAGTCACTTGCCCCTGCTCTCACTACAGATTCTCTGTCTGGACTGAATTGGCACATTATCTGGGCTTTGAAGAATTTTTCTATAAGCTCATAGAATGCCTTATGCTACTCTAGTACACACCTGGATTTTCTAGGGTCCCCTTTTAGAGTGTCTGTAATTGGTTGGCAGATTTTCCAACAATTTTTAATGAAACTCTGGTAAAAATTGCCGAGTCCAAGGAATATGTTCACCTCTTTAACTGAAGATATATATTCCAATTTTTCATCGATTTCACCTTTCTTTCCCATAAGGTTAATACATCTGTTGCCATAATATAGCCAAGAAATTTGACCATATCGATATGAAAAAATGATTTGGTTGTTGACACCAACAGATCATATTATTCTAAAACGGTAGGAACTGTTCGACTAACTCGGTATATATTTCTTCATTTCCATAAATGATCAGGCTGTCGTCAAGGTACTCAACCACTCTTTGAGCCAGAAATTCTCGCAGAATGTTATTAATCATTGATTGAAAGGAGGCCGGTCAGTTCCCCAGTCCAAATTGCATTACCTTATATTCAATATGACGATATCATGTTCAAAAGGCTGTTTTCCTCTGATCACCTTCCTTGATACTCAAGGGTTGATTTCTATCTTCCAAGTCCAGTTTGATGAATATGGGTGCTACAGTGACTCTGTCTTGGACTTCACTTCTTACTGGTAGTAGGTATTTGTGGCGATGGACAACTTAGTTAGTTGATGGTAGTCCAGATTCAGCCTCATTGACCCATCAGGTTTGGAAACAAACAAAATTTTCGCCATTACAAGGGACTTGCTGTTTATAATCTTTCTCTGGTCTAAGATTATTTGCATTTATTAACTCAGTAGATGGAGCTGATGCACTTGCATCGGATAAATTGGTCCCCATAGAGGCACTGCTCCAGAGACTATTTCAATGGCATGGTTGAATGTTCTCCCCCCAGCTTGTTTATCAGCCAAGTCAAGTAGGAAAGCATTCTTGCACTTATGATACCGTTCAGTAATCATAGGTAGAAGTGTTTCCTCTTCTTTGTGTACCAGGTTTATCCTCCCCACATACCGTGCTTTAGGTTTTCTGTCATAGTTTCATCATATTTAAACTGACAATCATCGTTCTATTGCAGCACATGACATTTACACTGTATGTTATTAAATTTCCAAATATTGGAATAATTAATTGATGCGTGTGAGTACTCTTGATGCCACTTGCTAAATAGAATGATTATATCAGGTTGTCCTGCTCCTGCTATCTTGTAGGAGATATGGGACCTGTGTTTGTTTTTTCCATTTCCTGATAGATTTGGTATGGTAAAATATTTTCTGCTGCTTGGAACCAAGATTCCTTTAAATGTGTGTATGTCAAGTGTTGATTGCATGTATCATATGGTATCTTAAACTGATAAACCAGTTCTTGATTGGTGAGATAAATATTTGATCCCCAGTGTAAAAGACTCAGACCAGTATTCATTTCCTGATTATTTCAATGGTCGCCTTAGCTTCATGGCAAGTATAGTATTGTGGAGCAGGGGCTTTTAGTTTATGTTTCTTCTATGTGCAATAAGGGGCTCCCGTGAGTTGTTTTAGTAATATTGCTTTCTCAACCAGGTTTCTAAAGTCACTGGGGTATTTGTTTCCATTCCCGCATAGTTTCGTCAACTACTGGCTCCTCCGATATACTGGACAAAATAAGTACATTTTTGGTATACAAGGCAGCCAACCATTAGTATTCTTTACCCCTTGCCACTGTGTTACTACAAACCTACCTTTTACTACAGCAGCAGTCTTTACCTAACTGGAGCTGAATTGCTATCATTAAGTGATAGTTAGCTTTCTTGTTGTTAAGGGTAGTCGATTCTAAGGGCAAGCGAATCGAACTAGGCTTAAATCCTTCTTCGTAAACTGAGATTATCCAGGAAGGCTTGTAAAGATTTTGAGTAAAACTTATGATATTGAGAAGATCTCTTCTCCGTTGCTTGATGATGGCTAAAGCTCGGAAGGCACTTCGATATTTATATCCCGCCTCTGAGTGAACGCGGACTACTACTACTTTCTATATAACTATGTACTTTCTCTCACGAACTGTCCTTGATAATCCAAGTGTGAAGACCATTTAAGCCTGAGAATATGGTTCCCCCCCACGGCTTACGGACACATCAGAGCTCAGCTTTCTCTGAGGGTGTGGTACTCTTATCAGTCTGAGATGCTGTTCCTTCTTCCGCCGTTTAAACCAGGCAGTCCATCATTGAATCTACCAAGTTTTTTTTAGAACACCAAGTGGTCAGCATGATTATCGACCAATCTGCTTCCTCCCGATGCTACCGGCAGCTTGGAGACGGATTTCAGGATGACTGGAGCCTATGATCGGTCCAATAACATATCGTTTTAGCTCCGCCTCTCCTTACCAACTTGTTCCGATAGGTCTATGGACCTTTCTAGGTTTGCAATCAGGGTCTAAGTGTGTTCTCAGTGTTTCCCTGGAACCCACTTAAGATATTCTCAATTTCGTTCGGAGCGTCCCGTCACATTTGACCACCCCTAGCAAAGGCTATACGGGAATGGTCATAGCTCTGCGGCCACTGGTCCGATGCACTTGGTCCAAGTTGCATTGGCACGGTCGGGTCTCCCTCTTCCTATACCCGATGAACAGCATCCGGTCAGGCGGATGGAGACGACGTATATGGTGTTAAGTTTGGGGCGTCAATTTATGGCTTTTTGGGGAAGGGACGTATTTGCCGCAGGTGCCGCAGGTGACGTGGGGGCCCAACAACGGGGCCGGAGGGGTATTAGTAGGTTTTCAGCGCATTTTTCGTATGAATGCTGTACTGAATTCAGTGGCTCATACACATGTGCCTAACATGAGCTCCCCCCTCCGAAGGTTCGTCTCGAATCCCTTTTGTAGGTTTTACCCTCTTTTCGCTTTTCCTTTTTATCAAAAAAGTAAAACACCAAAATTTAAAAGTTAAAATAAAATAAACTCCCCCTTTTTGAACTCGACTTGGTAGGGTAAAAAACCTAACGCGTTTGCTTGGCAACGCTAGGAAAACCTTTTCCTTGTCATTCAACATCTGCCCGCTTTGGCATATCCGGATTCTCCCTATGAAATGCCTCCACCAATTCCTGTGCATGCTCTAACTGGTCTGGTGGTTTCCAAGCATTTTCATCTTCAGAACACGCAGTCCACTTCACAATATACCGTAACTCAAGCATCTGTCGGTTCCAACCTCCTACGCTTCGGGTATAAGAGATTATTTCACTCTACACGATTTTTTCGATTTCCCATTCGAAATCTGAATTGATTTCTTATGGCTCGTAGGGAGGTTGTTCCCTTGCCGGACGATTGGATATTCGATAGGGTTCCAACAATGATACATGAAATATCGGATGGATCTTGCATCTTGGTAATATTTCAAGTTTATAGGCACGTTCACCTCTTTGTTCCAATACCTTAATCGGGCCATACAGCTTTAGGCTAAGCTTCTTCAAGGGTCGTTTGGTCCGTATGTTTTTTACATTTAACATGACCAGGTCCCCGACCTTGATGTCTAGTTGCTTCTTAGCCTTGCGGTTATAATATCTGCTTATATTTTCCCGCGTTTAATCCAACACTTCTCTGGCCTGTTGGTGTATTGTTTGCATCCAGTGTGCATATAGCTGGGTGCCTGGATTTTGGGCTTCGCGTTCCTTCATTCATTCCGTTTGTGGGGGGAATCCATAGTTTGCGTAGAAGGGTGACATGCCATGATCATTTGTTACCGAATTGTTGTAGGCCTGCTCAGCTAGTGGAAGCAACTGGTACCAGTCCGTTTGATCATAATTAACAAAGTTCCTAAGGTATCCTTCCAGCACTTGGATGGTCCTATCAGTTTGTCCGACAGTGTGGGGGTGGTACGCGGTTGACATCTTGCGTTTTATACCAAGGCTTTTGCATAGGGATTCCCAGAATTCCCCAGAGAATTTTGCATCCATGTCAGATATGATTTCTGCCGGAAGACCATGGAGCTTCCAAACTTCCCTCAAGCAAGAGTTTGCAACCTCCTTTGCAGTTGCATTACTTTCCAGACCTATGAAGTGAGCCATTTTTGTAAACCGATCCACTACTACCGTAATTTGTGTTCTTCCTTGTGATTCTGGTAGTTGTGTGATGAAGTCGGTCGATATGGATGTCCAGGCTGCGAACGGGACTTCTAGAGGCTGCAGCAGACCGAACCAAGCATGTCGTTGGGATTCATTATGTTGACATTCATCGCATGACCATATGTAGTCATTTATCCACGCTGTCAGCCCTCGCCAATAAAAGTCTCTGGTAATAATTTCCAGAGTCTTCTCCTGTCCAAAGTGTCCTGCTACTTTGGAGTCGTGGAAACCCTTGGCTATCGTTGTCCGCAGCAGTTCGTTGTCTGAAATGTATAAGCGATTCTTATAGTATATCAGTCCGTCAGTTACTGCCCAGGGACCTGGTAATGGTTTGCCCTGATTTGTTAACGTTTCCAGTTCTTGCTTGCGTTCCTGCCAGTCTTGATCGTCCTGGTCTGCCTCTTTGTTGGTTTTTAATAAGGTTTTGTCATATTTGCTAATATCGACCCTGGACATTATCGCATTAGACTTTAGGAGTATCCCTTTGTCTTGTCATGCTTGAACGTCCATTCCATTAAGAAACTCATTTTCGGCCTGGTCCGCTTACAAGTATGCAACCACTACCAGGGTCTTTGATGCAGCTGATCGTCTGGGTGATACATCCGTACTTCCAAATCCGCTCTTGGCTCTTGCAGTTTCTGCTAGTCTGCCAATCTATCGCTTTGACCATGTGTATGTTCTCAATGATCGTTTGTGCTATTCGGTCCCCTTTGCGAACCTGGCAATCTTGGTTTCCATGATTCATTATGATAACCTTGACTTATCCAGTGTAATCAGCGTCGATTACTCATCCGCCAATGCTGATCCCAAGTTTAGCGGCCATTCCGCTGCGTGGTGCCTACTGTGCATATGTTCCTTTTGGTAATCTGATGGAAATTGCCGTTTTCACCAACCTTTGTCCTTTGGCCGGAATTATGAACTCCTATAGTGCGTACAGGTCGTTTCCGGCTGCGAGTCGGGACCCTTTGGTAGGCATTCGTGCTTTTGGAGAGACCAATTTTATTCGCAAAAAATCAGTAGACTCTGTGCCAATTATTCTTTCCTCCCTTTCTGGCTGATTCAAGTGCACCAGTGTGATTTGGAAGTGAGAAGGCTTGAGTATTGACTGTTTGCTATGCGCAGCTCCCTCCTGCGGACGGTACTTCGGCCGTGGTCTTAGTGCATCTGGCTTTCCGCCTCGCTTTCCCGGTCGGTAGACGATCTTGAAATTGTAGTTCGCTAGTTGCTGAGCCCATCGTATTTGCCCTAGATTCCATACCTTAGTTGTAAGGAAGTTCTGTAGATTTTGGTGATCAGTGTACACAGTCACTGGTTTTTATGTTCCAACCAGGTACTGTTTCCAGTCTTTAAATACTTCCAGAATCGCCAATAGTTCCTTATCATGGATCTCATAATTTCGCTCTGCTGGTCTCAGCTTTCGTGAGTGGAGAGCCTCCGGATGTAGCTTTTTGTCGTTAAACTGGGAGAGGACACATCCTAGCGCTAAATCGCTAGCATCTGTTTCCACAATTGTTTCTCAGTCAGGGTAGAAATGACCGAGTATAGGGGCGTATATGAATCTTTTCTTAAGTTCTTCAAATGCCCGCTCTTGTTCCGGCCCCCAGGTGAACTTTCTGGGGTCGCCCTTCAACGTTACGGTTATTGGCTTGCAGATTTTGGGAAATCCTTAATGAAATGTCTGTAAAAATTAGCAAAGCCAATGAATATTTCCACCTACTTGAACGACCTTGGTACCATCCAATTTTTTATGCTTTCGACCTTTCTTTCACTCATGGTTTCTCCATCAATTGCCACAATATACCCCAATAATTCAACTGTATTGATATGAAAAACTGACTTGGTAGTTGATACCGCTAGATCATATTCCTCCAAGCGAGTGAGTACCTTTTTGACCATGTCAACGTGTTCTTTCCCCGTCTTGGAGTAAATTAGGATGTCGTCTCGGTAGACCACCACTCCTTGATCTAAGAATTCACGCAGAATTTTGTTCATTATGGCCTGGAATGTGGATGGCGCGTTTACCAGTCCGAATGGCATTACTTTGTATTCAAAGTGGCTGTATCGGGTCTGGAAGGCTGTTTTCCACTCAACTGCTTCCTTTATTCTTAGGAGGTGATAGCCATCTTTTTTAGTGGAGCTTAGAAAATATTTGAGCCCCTGCCACGCGGTCGCGGAGCTCGCTCATTAGAGGTAGCGGATATTTGTTGGCTATTGTTAGCTTATTTAACTGCCGGTAGTCCACACATAGCCTCCTTGAACCAGCAGGTTTAGGGACAAATAAGATTGGAGCGCCTGCAGGAGATTTGCTTTCCACGATTTTCCCTTGTTGCTGCAATTTCTGCAGGTATTTGCTATGGAAATCCAACTGGTGGGCAGACATAGAATATATCGGGCCCCATGGCGGTACCGCGCCGGGTATCCAGTCAATGGCGTGGTCGAACATTCTTCTTCCTGCTAGTGTCTCTGCTGTTTCTGGTGCAAAAACCCTCTTGAATTCCTGGTATTCCTGCGGTATTTGCAGAATTTACTTTCACTGTGGAGTGGGTGCTATTTCGCTTCTTCCAATGTATCGGGCTTCACGGTTGTATGCTACGGTCTCATCCTATTCAAATGTCAAGTCTATGCCTTCATCATTAACATGAGTTTGGCATTTCTCGTTTTTAAATATCCATTTTTGCGCATCCTCTAGGTGCGTTATGGGATGTTCTGTATGCCACCATCCAAATGGGATGATTAGGTCATATTTGCCAGCATTGTCAATTTCACAAGAAATGTGAGTTCTGTGTGCATTGCTTCCGATCTCCAAGAGAATAGGAGGTGTGTAGTGTTTTCCCCCATTTGCTGCTGTGGTTCCTTAAAAGGTGTAAATGTCCAAGCTATTTGTGAGGGTGTGGTATGGTAAGCGGTGTTTATTAACCAGTTCTTGGTTAATTAGGAATATATTAGACCCTGAGTGTAATAAAACCCGGATCGGGATCCGTTCTTCATTTGCTTCGATGTTTGCCCTGCCTTCTGGGCATGGATAATAAGGCGGGGCTGGTGCTTTTGTTTTATTTGTTTTATTAAGGACGCTAGGGGCGTGTGTGGGTCTTTTGTATGACATTTTCGTTGTTATGGTAACTTAGGGTGTTTGTTACCATGCCCGCACGGTTTCGGCTATTTAAGCCTCCACAGACAAACTAAAATCTCTGTCTTTGGTGTACTGGGCAGCCCACTACTAGCGGTCTTTACCGCTTGACGAAGGGTTCCCATACACCTGCCATGTGCCCTTCTCAGCCCACGCTTTTGTCTTCACTGAAGCCGTACTCGTATCGTTTTGACTATATCAGCGTATTTGGGCTCCCGGGATTCTTCACACATCACCTCGTTTTACCACATGAGGCTATCGTGCCAATCCTGTCCACAAAGCTGTAGTCCAGGTTCGGGACGGATTTACCCCGCTCCATTTAGCGTGAGAACTAGGTAGCCGTAGTTACTCATTCTCTTCCACTTCATTTTTCTTGATGTCTGGGATCCTATTCCGTTTCTCCAACTATTCCGTTGTCCAGCTGACCTGTCATATATTTTGTTCCTGGAAGGCTTCTCACGATCCAGGCTGGACTAATTTCCCCTTGTCATTCTTAAGAAGTTCCAAGTTAGCGCTGGTCTGTCCACTCTTCCTTGGATCCCTTGTAAGGATTTAGGGCTTCATAAGGATGCGGGATTAGTTAACCGTCTTCCGTACTGCGGTCCAATATACACCAAATCTGGCGCTCCACAGTCTTCTTTTTGAGTTTCAGGTTCCCAGAGTTAGTCCTGGACTACCACGAGCCGCGGACCAAGTTAATCGCTTATTACTAGCCAGTCATTCCTAGGTTTGCGATACTCCGGTAGGTGTGGATTGCTTTTCGTGACTCTCGCTTTGGTTTTGAGTTTCCGACGGATAAGCGCAGAATACCTGCTAGTAGAACCTTGCAGAGGTCGAACCCCCTTGTTGATTTCGGTTTCGGTAAGGGGTCCATAACTGAATTCCCGGTCGCCGTCGCTGCCGCTGCCTGAAAACCTTTTTTAGTTTTCATCCATGTCGTCCAGTTCCCAAATGCTGGGCTGGTTGACTTGGTTCACCCTAGTGGTAGGTTCTGATTGCCCCTTTGTTATCTGGGGTCGTCGATATTGGGGTTTCAAATTTCCCCTTGTCTGCCCTATAACCGATACTTGGGCCTGTTTCCTGCACAATTTCCAAGTATGGTTGGCCAACGTGCAACCGGTACATTGGTTGGCTTTCTTTTGTTCTTCCATTTTGTACTTAAGGATTCCTTTATGAGCTTCAACCCAATTTGTATGCTCAACCTTTCCTTCAACGGGGGCTTTTTTCCCTTTTCCAGCTTTTTTTTTCAATTTGAGGCAGCCTTTTCTGCTGCCGTATAGGTTTTCCGTATTTTAGAACCAGCAGTGGTCTTCCTAGGTTTGGATTCCTCCTGCCGTTTTCTTCTCTCGGAGTCACTTTTTCCCTGGTCATTTTTTCTGAATAGCCCTTGTTGTTCCTTGAACGATTCTGCCGCTTTCGTGACCCTGCCGACTGCCTTAATCCAGTCGCTATCCAAGTCCTGATTTTAATGTGATAGCGTGCTCATGGCCGCGATAGGACGTTGACGCTCTATTATGGTTCTCCAAGCGATGCCGGATACTTCTGCCTTGATGTTGTAGTTTTCCATGGTAAGGAGACACTTCTCTATGTCCCCTGTATACCTAACCTTCTCCATTTCGGCTAAGGCTCTTTGTGCCTTGTGCAGTACCGAGAATCGTTCTGTTACTTCAGTTCGGGAAGTGATCTAGAAATCATAACCCTCATGTTTGGGGAATCCGAGGTTGCCAGTCATTTTCTTCTGAAAGGTTATCGAGAAAGGAGCCACCTCGGTTCCTTCCATTCTTCCTACCGCATACTTGATACGTTCTTCATCGTTTTCCCATTGCCATGGGGTTCTCCCAAAGTAGTCCTCGCAATTTAGTAGTCATACTCTCACATCCTGGATAGGCTTGTTTTCGAATTTAAATGGTGGATCCGCTTGTCGGCGGTTGGTTCTGGACAGTGCTTGCCCTCGTCGGTCGACCCATGCGTCCGCTTCGGACTTAAACTTACGGCCAGGCAAGGGTCTTCGTGATGGCTCACAACCTTGTCTTGAGGGGACACCTCCGTCTCCAGACCCAGGGTCATCATCTACCGGGTTGGGGGCATTAGCCTGGGGGGGTGGTGGTGGTTCCTTTCGGCCATTTCCGTTTCCATCCCCACGATTCACGGCCTTTCCCTTATCTCTTTGGGGAATGAACCGGAACTCAACTCCGCCATCGGTCGTGGTTCGTTCTTCCAATCCCGGATTTTGCATCGGCTTTGGTGCCACTGTTTCCCACATGCTTAGTGGGTTCATCGCAACTTGAAGTTGCACCAAAGTTTCCTTCATCCGAGTCAACATTCGATTTAGTTGCTCGGATGTAGCATTCTGTCTGATCACATAGGCCTCTCTTTCTGACCGCTCTTGTTCAAGGCGTTGGTGCAGTTCTCGTAACTCCGCTCTGGTCGGCTCATGTTCTTTTTGTGCGGCCACTTGTCTTTGGAGGAGTTCTGCTTTTTGCCTAGCCAAAACCTGTTCCAGCTGGTGGTCTCGATACAGCGATTCTTGTCCTGTTGTCCCAATGTTAGCATGAAGTTGGGTACTTACCGCTTAATGGTGTGCAGCCTGTTCTTCCTGCGCCCACAACTTTGCCTCCAACCGTTTGGTTGTTGCATCTTGAAGTGCGGCGGTTTCAGTTGCTAACATTTCAAGTCCAGAATTGACCTGTTTCAACTCTTCACCAATGATCTGTTCCCCACGGGTTATCCGTTGAGCATGGTGCTGGAGTTGATTTGCCTGATCCTGAGCTTGACCAGATAGTCCACGGTATGCCAGATGTTGCATATCAACCGATTCCTGGAGGGTACGGTCGAAGTAGCTCTATGCCTGGCCTATACATTCTGCTAATCTTTCCATAGCTGGATTTCTGGGTTCGGGGGGACGGGGAGTGCTTGATTGACTTCCTGGGGCCGGTTTTCTGACTCCACTTGGCTGTGAAAGGTGGTGGAGTGCCAAAGGTGACCTGGAGGGTCCAGGTGCATGGTCGCTTCCAACCAGAGAGACTTCTTCTATGTCTGACATGGCTTTGTCCGTATCGACAGTCAATTGTCGGGCCATCCCGTTTTATTGGGCCTGCGGATGTTTTCCTAGTCTCCAAAGAGATGGGGTGAATCAGGGGGAGGTAAAGCTGAAGGAACTGGAGGTTCCTTCTTCTTCAGTATCATAGTCTTGAAACGGTTTCCACAGGAAGGTGGTACCGTAGAAGTGTTCGTAGATTTCTTGGAAATCTGAATCGGTAGGGATGAGAGAGGAATCAGTGAACCAGGAGGGTTCCTGTTATATATAGAAATGAATTTCCTCGAGGAAGTTTTCTAGTATTTCTACGAATGAGGAGATGTAATTTTTTGGACGTGGTTCGTGCAGAAGCTCGTCGAGGTGTGTGGAATCAGCTATGAGCTTGTGTGATTCCTGAGGTAGGACATGGAGGTGTTCAGTGGTCATGTAAAGAGCCTTGGTAACAAGGAGAAATATCAATATACTGTTAAGGGTAGTCGATTCTAAGGGCAAGCAAATCCAACTAGGCTTAAATCCTTCTTCGTAAACGGAGATTGTCTAGGAAGGCTCGTAAAGATTTTGAGTAAAACTTATGATATGGATAAGATCTCTTCTCTGTTGCTTGATGATAGTTAAAGCTTGGGAGGCACTTCGATATGTATATCCCGCGTCTGAGTGTTCGCGGAATACTACTACATTCTATATAACTATATACTTTCCCTCACAAACTATCCTTGATAATCCAAGTGTGAAGACGATTTAACCCGCAAAATATGGTTCCCCCCCACGGCTTACGGACACATCACAGCTCAGCTTTCACTGAGGGGGTAGTAGCCTTATCAGTCTGAGACGCTGTTCCTTCTTCCGCTATTTAAACCAGGCAGTCTATCATTGAATCTACCAATGGTTTCTTAGAACACCAAGTGGGCACCATGGTTGTCGACCAATTTGCTTACTCCCGATACTACCAGCAGCTTGCAGACGGCTATCTGGATGACTGGGGCTTACGATCAGTCCAATTCCATATCGTTTTGGCTCCGCCTCTCCTTATCAACTTGTTCCGATAGGTCTATGGACCTTTCTAGGCTTGCAATCAGGGTCTAAGTGTGTTCTCAGTGTTTCCCTGGAATCCACTTAACATATTCTCAATTTCGTTCTGAGCGTCCCCTCACCTTTAACGACCCCCAGCGATGGCTATAAGGGAATGGTCATAACTCTGGGGCCACTAGTCCGATGCACCTGATTCCAGCTGCATTGGTACGGTTGAGTCTCCCTCTTTATATACCCTGAGAACAGCATCCGGTCGGACGGAGGGCTACGACGTATATGGTGTTATGAGGGGGGCGTCAATTGATAGCTTTTTGGTGAGGGGACGTTTTTGCCGCAGGTGCCGCAGGTGACGTGCGGGCCCAACAACAGGGCCAGAGGGGTATGAGTAGGTTTTCAGCGCATTTTTCGTATGAATGCAGTACTGAATTCAGTGCCTCATACACATGTGCCTAACACTTGTACTAGAGGTATTATTCATGTATCACCTCGATTCCCGCTTGATGTAGTCCTTGTAAGCTAACTGAAATCCTCGTGGTCTTGGTTTGCGATACCTTTACCCAGTCGCCTTGGGTAGGCTTAGATTCATCATATTTTCACACTCCTTTCCTTCTTTTTTTAGTTTCCTTGTACCTATTCTATTTGTCCATTTCAGCCCTCTTATCCAGCTGACCCTTTCTAAAATGGTTCCTCCTTTATGGTGTCTCATAATCTATGCTGGCCTATAGTCTTTCTGTCATTCTTAGAAAGACCCTAATTTAGCTATAATCTGTTCGCCCTTTTATGGATCCTGGTTTAAGATTTAGGAGTTTAAATGGATTGTAACTTTGGAATAGCTGTTTTCGGTACAGAGGTGCCTATTTCGTCCCAGGTTGCGTTGCACATTTTTCCATTTGAGTTGAAGATTCCCACAATGAATGTGGACTACTAGATCACAGTTGTGGTCAATTGCTTCCTGCTAGCCTGTCATTCATTGGTTTGCAGTATGCTTGCCGCCCTCTAGGCTATCCTTCTCTTTCTTGGTAATTGTGTTTCACATAGTAAGACTGGACTACCTGCAAGTAGGACCTTGGACGCCTAGTTTTAAACTTCGTGTTTTCAATTTCAGGATGTGAACTGTAACCAAGTTGCCAGACGCCATTGGTACTGGTGTCAGGAAACATTATTAAGTTTGATTAGAATCGTTGATCTCCTATATTTCTAGCTGACTGACCTTGTTTACCCTATGTAAGGGTTATATTCACCCTTTACTATTTGAAACAATTTACGGCAACATGTCTGCTAGTTTTGTTTGATCTTACCAATGTCCAACAGTTGATACTTAGGGCTAGCTATAACAGGATTTCTTGGTATTGTTAGACAATGCACATCACGTGTACTAGTTCACTGTTTTCCTTTCCTCTGTTTGTTCCTTTGGGATTCCTTTATTAGGTTTAATCCTAGGTGTATGCTTAAACTTTTAGTTGGGTAGGGCATTTTTCCCTTTGTTTGCCTGCTTTGACAATTTATCGGCTGCTTTTTCCAGAAACGTATACTTTTTTATGGTTTGTATTCCTTGTAGTTGTATCCTGGGTTTATCCTCTTCTTCTGTGTTCTATTTCTAGTTATCTACTTAAACATAATCACATTTTCTGAATATGCCATATTGTTCCTTCCATGATTCTGCGGCTTTGTTGACCCTACAATCTGCCTTAATCTATTAACTATCAAGGTCATGTCTCTCATGGGTTAGTGTCCGCATAGCATTGACTGGCATTCGTAATTATACCAGAGTCCTCCAAGCGATTCCTGATACTTGTGCTTTAATGTTAAAGTTTTCAAAGGTAAGATAATTATTTTCTATATCCCTTGTATATAGAACCTTTTCCATGATGCCTCAGGCTTTTTGTGCCTTCTAAAGCACCGTGAATCATTCAGTCACTTCCGTGCGACCAGTATCTGTAAAGTATTTATGCAGCTGTTTTACCAACCAATGTCGGTTGTCATTTTCTTCTGGTAACTTATCGCAAAAGAAATAACTTCGGTGTCTTCCATTCTTACTAAGGCATTCTTGATGCGCTATGCATTATGCTCCCAATACAATGAGTTTCTCCTAAAGTAGTTCTTGCAATTTGAGTAACCATCCTTGAAATTGAGGAGAAGGTATATTCACAACTCTGAATTCTGGATCCGCTTGATGCAGTTGGTTCGGGCTACTGCTTGTCCTAGTCTATCTACCAAGGCATCTGCCACAGATTCGAACTTTCAACTTGGCAAACGTTAGCATGATGGCTCACCACCTCGTAGGGCAGGCCACCGCCATTTTCTGAACCAGGGTTATAGTCTTCTAGTTTAGGTGCCTTCGCTGGTTGAGCTGGTGGTTGTCCCTTTCAACCATTTCGTTGTCTGTTAACCTGGTTTATATCTTCCCCCTTCTCTCTGGAAGGGACAAAACCCATTTCATCCCTTCCATCAGCCATGGGTTGTTTTTCCAACCTTGGAATTTCTACTGCTTGTTGTTCTACAGTTTCCCCTACAGTAGCTGGGTTTCTAACAACTTGTGGTTGTGTTACTGTCTTGTTTATTTCCACCAACATACGACTCTTCAAGTCTGATGCAGGATTCTGCTGATTATATAATGCTTCTTATTCAATAAACTCTTGTTCTAAGTGCTGTGGGAGTTGTCTGAATCTCCCTTCTAGTACGCTCATATTCCTCATGTGCCGCGCCCTTCATTTGCAGAAGTTTAGCTCTTTAGCGATCCAGGGTTTCTTTGAATTGGCAATCTCTATCAAGAGATTCCTGCTCTGTTGCAACAATCTTAGGGTGAAGTTGACTACTTACTGCTTCCTGGTATATATCCTGTTGTTCCTGAGCTTGTAGCTTTACTTCTAGCCTCTTAGTTGTTACAGTTTGAAGAATAATGGTTTTCTGCCATAAGCATATCTAACCCCAGGTAGACCCATTTTAGTTTTCACAAATGATTTGTTGACCTCTTGCGCTGCTGTTTGCATGGTGCTCAGGTTGGTCCGCCTGAATCTACACTTCCTCTAACAGTTTATAGTAGGCTAGATGAGAATTATCTACCGATTCCCTTTGAGTTAAATAGATAATAGCTACTTGTTTGGCTGTTATATTCTTCCATATTGCCAAGGCCATATTTCTGGCATCTCTAGGTTTAGGGGTACTTGGACAAGTGCCAGGAGCTAATTTTCTCATTCCACTAGGTAGTCAGAGGTGGTGTAGAGCCAACAGTATCCTCGAGGGTCGAGGTGCATGGCCGCCTTCCACCTGAGAAACCTTTTTTAAATCGGACATGGTGTTGTCAGTGTCGAGAGTCTATTGTCATAACGACATTGTTTAGTAGGAGAGTGTATCTCCTTCGAATCATCAATCTCAAGGTCTGAGAGTGGTGGGTAAATACCTGAAGTAACTAGAGGTTGGCCATCCTTCCCTAACTTAATCAAAGACTAGTTTCCTAAGGAAGGTGGGATATTAAAAATGTTTATAGATTTCTTGAAAATCTGATTCAGTGAGCGTAAGTAGAGCATGTGTTAACTAGCTGGGTTCGTGAGATTGTGCAAGAAATTTAATCTCACGGATGGTGTCTTATAGTACTTACCTGAACAAGGAGATGTAGTTGAAAGCGGCAGGCTACTGGTGGAAAACTTTGCGAGTGATAGCATCATCTAGCAGCTCATATGATTCCTGAGGTATGACTTGAAGATGCCCAAAGGTCATTTATTGACGCTTGGTAACCAGAAGAAATATCAGAATACTATTAATAGTAGTTGATTCTTAGGACAAGGGATTCGAACTAGGCTTATAATCTTCTGATTTTAGACAAACATTGTCTAGAAAGGCTTGTAGTTAACCTAGTAATGATTTTTTTGAGTAAAACATATTATATTGATAAGATCTCTTCTTGGTTGCTTGATAATCTATCTAAGACTAGGGACTACCCCGGTATTGACATACTGTGACCCTTATCCCACCTCTTTACAACTTCTTAGATCTTTCTATTATGGTTTACTAGTTTGAAACCCATTTGATCCTGAGAAGCTACCCTCACCCCTTTAGTCTACAGTCACCTTGTCCATTGTCGTAGAATTTTAGCGTCCTATCCTATAACATGAGTCTGCCGATTTGTTGTCCCTAATCCATATATGACATGATCAATGCTCATGTCGCCATTCATAGGCAACCTCAGTCCATTAATAGACTCATAGTATAATATCGCACATAACTCTTTATCCAGCTAAGGGATTTGTTACATTCGACCCATTATTTCAATAGAGAGCACTCCTCTTGGCAGTCGGGCAATAATTCCTCCGTCGGCTCTTTGTTATCATCTGGAGGAAGGCTTGTAGATGTAAACTCCTATCATACAAAATATCTCATTCTACCATAAGCTCTACTGTACCATGAAGTTGAACACATGACCTGAAGATCAACTACTTGGCCTTATACCCTTAGACCTTATCACCGGTGACTTATACATAGTCACAAAACTGGCTCCAATACTCAGTATTTCTGTGGCCTCAATCATCAGCACCAGGGGATTATGTGGACTCTCAATGTGAATTCTGGTACGGGAGGAGTATAAATGATCTGTGGAGGTTCAGACCTGAGCTTCTGAATTCCTCAAAATCTTCACGGAAGATCTTTGTATGCCAAAACAATACTGGTAACAAGATGACGCATTAATTCAAGTATCATAAACTGGTCTCAGGTAGGTATTGTCAGAGGTAGTCTAGCTGCTGCAGGGTTGCTGCGGTCAGTAATCATACCAAGTGAATGGCTGCAAGCTTACATTTGTGCCTAAGGTGAGATGAGAGAGGTATCAGAGCAGCTACACAGTAGAAGGCACCAACAATGGTATTAGCGTAGCAATTGGTACTCCTACGCTGTAGTTGGTGTCCGAATGTATCTATGCATTTAAGCATGGTTGAGTTAAGAGTGTACCAGTCAGGCCCCGATGTTATGATTGGGTGAACCAACCTAATAGCAAATTTCCTGTTCCACAGGAAAGAGAGACCTTTTCTGGCATCACTCAGTCACCGGCTCTCAATAAAGGAACCATCTGCAAGTGTGAGGCATTCTGGAAGGTTTGTAGAGGTATTAAGGGATGGCATAACTCAGTATCCTAGCCCGCATATAGAATTGATGAGATGAAAGAGCCTGTTATTAATAACTACTAAGAGGATTGAGATAACAGAGGAGTCTGTGGAAGTGCTCCAGAATATGAATTCTGTCTTATGTAATGAGAAGGAGTCATTCTACTAAGCACCAGAACTCTGCATGTGATTGAACAGGAGTTAGAGGTGTTGGTAATTCGAGGGATAGGTGGCGCTGGCAACTGTTACAGTCAAGTTATCCAAATAGAAGATCACTATACTTTGAGGGATGGAGGGCTGGAGGTTGGCACCATAGACAACAAATACAAAGGTAAGATGGGACATCATAGGAGAATGCTTACAGCTACTAGGGCAAGGATCTCAGAGGCTACTTAAAAGCTTAGTTAGCTACAATATTGGAAGAGTAACGATTAGGAATCAATTGATATAAGGGGAGGTACTCTTCGTAGGTATTATCGTTGCTAGCTGGTTAGGATTACCATTATTAAAAGCTCATTTGATATGCAGCAAGAGTGTTGATATCCAGAGTTTGGCTCCCTGTGTTGAAATTCTTCAATACGTTACATATGTATATTTCCAAAGATAATATTGTTTATATCTCTGCTTGGTTATTTCTAGTTTACACAGGGAAACTACGGACATTATTAAGGGTAGGGTATATTATATTCTTGGTTATATTTCATGATAATGTTTAAGGATTAATGCCTATAATTCTTATGTTATATGCGGGATTTCATAGTTATCTTTCCATGTCTAGTGACCTTTTACCAGTCATGTATCAGGTGTTATCTTTTCATTTATTTCGCGCACACCACTTCAGATTACACCTATTTTATTGGAATTTCCTTGGTAGTTTTTCAGGGTAAAACATGTTCGCACCTATGTTTCTTACAATGTTTTCCCTATTTTATTACTGAGTACAAGGAGGATACGCACCTGTATATATAGCTGGTTGCCGCCTACTTTGTTTTAGTTAATTAAGGATAAGAACTACTACCAATCTACATTAGTACTACAATACTCCTCACAAAAGCGTGCACATAGTATACTCTTAATACTGGGTTGAATTTTCATACTCAGGCTATAAGATTGTGCCAATACCCTTAATTTAAACAGGTTATGAGCCTTGTGTTCTCCATAACCTAGACTACTCTTTTCGTAAGGCCATAATGAACTTGAGTAGAGCACTCAGGACTTGGGTTGATCCTGACCTCCTCTCTCCTCTCTCCGATACTTCTGTACGAAGTCAATGCAGACACCTCTGAGATTGCAAAGACATAGTAAAACAACTTACCTGGGCAAAACTCAAGCAATTACTTGGTCACTCTCCCCTTCACAATAACCCTCTCATGTGTAATCTCGTCAATAGGATTGAAACAACTTAGGCGAAAGAGATATTGGCAGGTTAGGGAAGCACGTCGCAACCGTCTCTGACGACCACATAATTTAAACAACTTATGAGCCTGGTACATCCATAGCTATACGAGTTACACTTACACATTATCCTCTTACACCAAGAGACAAATCCCTACTAGAACGAAATGAACCTCTTTCACCGCACAATACTTCTTGTAACATCCAAAAATTTCACTCGAAACGAAACATTCATGGCGAACCGATATGAAAAGGTCTTGGCACTCCTGGCTTAAGTCCGAGTTTTACTCCCTCACTAAATCCGAGTTCTTACAGGAAGTGCAATTTCTAGTCTGCAACCACTCTATAGTGCAAAGCAAAGTACTGGTACTTAGCAACCAAAGTCACTTTGCCTTTACCAAGCAAAAATGGGTACAGCAGAAACCACAGTTCCTCCTCCAGAAACTCCTGCACCTAAGCCCAGATCTTATGCCAACAACTCCAAACGGTTTTGGCCACCCAGGTACAAACTAAGCTCGATCTCAAGCTCATTGGCCCTGATAACTACCGCACCTTGCGAGATATATCTGAATATGTCTTAATTTAGATAATTGCTGGGACATAGTAATGGAGAAGGAAGCTCTTTGTCACGATTGGTGACTAAGCAAAGCAGGATTTCGCATGACTCATAGTTATGAGTCACAAGGTTGTTGTATTTCGCACTATGACTCATTAGAAGTCATGGGGTTTTCACATGATGCACACTTGTGCAAACATTGTTATGTTGTGATTGGTTGATCGTGCGCATGACTCACATTTGTGAGTTATATGATGTAATGATTTTCGCACATGACTCACACTATGAGTCATGGGTTTCATGCATGTGACCACTTTAGGGCACATGACTTACTGTATGAGTTATGATTGGTTGGCACGCGCCGCAGTTCACTCAGAAGAGTCAGCTGATGGATTTCATACTATTACTCACTATGAGTCATAGAGGTCGTGTGACTCACAGGTATGAGTCACCAGGGTTAGAGTTGAGGGAAGAGTGCCTATATTAGGACCTCTAGGCCACCTGTAGTGAGGACTCTTCAAGCAACCATCTAAGTTCTTTCCTATACAATTACTCTACCTCTTTACCGTTCCATTCCTCTATTGGCGTTGTGCGATAGGAACCATAGGGTTCAGCTATCAAGACAACGTAGGCATAGGCAAAAGAGAAATAGTGGAAATCCGCCTAGTACTACACGTTGCAATAGTACTCCTACCCTGGTGGCTGAGATCAGCGCCCCGCCCCATACCGGACTATAAGAACGGCCCAGTCATATTCATCCAACCCAAAGGAACTAGTTACCTGTTGTAAAACCAGCTTACCGCATAGGATAGTAACATTTGGTTGCGACACCTAAGCAACACCTAACTACTTAATGGCAGACTCTTCAGATAACGACATTGACCTTACAGAGGGAGAAATCGATACCTCAACACTTAGCCAGGCACTTGAAGAACCATTAGCACTAACCTATTCAGAACCCAGTGACAAAGATCCACAAGGCCGTTGACCCCTGAGCCTGGCTCACCAACAGGATCTCAGAAACCCGAAACCCCATGACCAGAAAGGATGTCAGCCCCGGGACCAGCAAGTGCCGGTTGTGGAGCAGGAATCCAACTAGCAGGATTTATAACTGCATAGTTCCAAGAGATCCTGACTCTGATAAACAACCAGCGAGAAACAACCAACAACCGGATCAAGGTTGAGAAACCCCCTACCTTCCAGGGAACAAGGACTAAACTCCGAACCTTCTTAGTGGAATGCCAATTATACTTTGAAGCGACACAAGAAACACAACATACGCAACGCATCACCTACGTCAAGAGCTTGTTAATGAATGCAGCAGCAAGCTGGATAACCACATTTGCAGATGGACTCAAGCCGGAGACCTGGACTACATATGAAGATTTCACTACTGCCCTCAAAGACCAGTTTGGGGATGTGGATGCGGAAAATGCAGCTAGGACAAAACTTGACCGCCTGAGGCACGGCAAGGAACCAGTCCCGGAATACTGGAATGACTTTCGCCTCACAGCTACAGAGGCAAATGAGGATGATGGTACACTAAGACGCCAATTCCTTATAGGAATTAACCGAATGCTCCAGGACGCATGGGCAGCGGACCACATGGTGGCCGCAAATGTCGATGCCCTTGCAGCCTGGACAATAGAAAAAGAAAACCGGATCAACATGATCAAGCACCTTCAAGGAAACAACAAGACCTTTATCCAACAACTTGAAACGCCAGCGAACAATAACGGAACCTGGAAGCCGGGCAACAATATGGAAACCCGAGGCGACCCAATGGACCAGGATGCTACCAGAAGGCGTCCACGACTATACCTATGACGAGCAGAATTGACCAGAAGAATGGACAACAACCTATGCCTACGATGCGCCAGACCTGGGCACAGATTCAGTAATTACCGCAATGCAAGAGATGAGAAGGACTATACTAGGCAGTTCAACAGCTAGACCAACAATAATCGTGGAAAGCCATGAACCAACCTACACGAAATTGAGATCAGAGAAACACCTGAAGTGTCGCGAAACGAAGAAAGTCCCCAGTAAGAGATGGGCTGTGGGACAACTAAACCAAAACTATCGTAATCGGTAACATCTACATGGCACTTACAAATACGGAAACATTGGAAGATGAAAAAGACCATGCCATAGTCAAAATGCATTTAAATGGCAAGGACAAGACAGTCATCATCAACGGCATGATTGACTCGGGCGCTACAGAAAACTTTATCGACAAGGAATTCTGCAACAAACACGGCATACGAACAAAGAAAGCGAAAGAAATACGGGAAATCTACCTTGCGCAGGGGTAGCCAAGCGCGATGGGACCAATTACCCATATAGCGGAAGTACCTATGGACATCGGCAGCCATAGGGAAGTGGCAACCTTCCTCACAGCAGATCTACCCAACCATCAGGCAGTGTTAGGTCTGCCATGGTTGAGAAGACACAACCCCAAGATAGATTGGGAAAACAACAAGATCACCTTTGATAGCGAGTGGTGTACCAGAGTATGCCTCGAAAGCTCGCCAGCAGTAGACTTAGTCCCTGAATCGGAAGCCCTGGAAGAGAACTTGGAGATACAGTTCTCCACGATCCAGGCCAAGGATGTTCAGAACATAAAAATCCAAAGATTGATGCAATACGGCCACACTCCCTACGAAGGGGTCAGCCAAGGCTGCAGGACATGACGTGTAAGCAGACGAGAGAATTACGATTCCTGCAAAAGAACAAGGAATCCTCAGGACCGGGAGAGCTATAGGACTACCAGAAGGCACCTAAGGGTGAGTGGCTCCACGCAGCGGATTGGCAGTCAAACATCAGCTTACTGTCAATGCGGGAGTAATCGACGCCGACTACACAGGTGAAGTCAAGGTGATCCAGGTCAACCTGGAAAAGGACAGTTACACAGTTGAGCTGGGAGACCGCCTCGCACAGTTGATATGCGAAAAGATTGTCATAGGACAATGTGAAGAAGTGGAGCAAGTGGCTCCTAGTATGAGAGGCGCCGCAGGGTTTGGAAGTACGGACCACCCAAAACTCCAAAAGATTGAGATCAATGAGATCCCCGCTACGTCATTCGGCAAGTTCTACCGAAGAGGCGAAGTCACAGGAATCCTCTAGTGGGATTATAGGACAAACTAGCCTACCAGGATGGAAAGGATCAATGTCAGCACCGAATTGGCTATCAAGGCCAAGAAAGGACAAGAACAAGATAAAACCAGAAACATTGTGCCAAGGGAATACCACCAGTACCTGGACATGTTCAAGGAAGAGGAAGAAACTCGGCTAACACCCCACCGACCAATGGTTCACTTGGATATCAACCTCAAGAAAGGAGAAACATTACCAGCAAGAAAGCTATACCCATTGGGTCAAAAAGAGCTGGAGGAACTAAGACAATACATCAGGGTCAACAAGAACCGGGGCTGGATTCGAGACTCTTATGCAAACGGGGGATCACCGATCCTGTTTGTTAAGAAGAAAGACAACAAGCTAAGGATATGCGTGAACTACCGAGGGCTCAACGAAATCACCATACGCGACCGATATCCCCTACCACAGATTGGAGAAGCCCTCGATAGGCCTAGAGGAGCCAAGGTCTTTACTAAACTAAACATCCGCAACCCATACCAGAACATCACCATCAAACACGGGGACAAATGGAAAACAACCTTTACCACCAAATACTGCATATAGGAATATATGGTCATGCCATTCGGACTCAAAAGTGCACCTGCAGCGTTTCAAGGATGGGTCAATAAGATTCTCAGCAGGTTTCTGGATATCTGTTGTATAGTCTATTTAGATGATATTCTAATATATTCAGAAAACCAGGAACAACACCGAACCCATGTCGGGATGATTATGGAAGCCTTGAAGAAAGAAGGGCTGACACTGAAGCCATCGAAGTGCGAATTTCACAAGGAACGAACCGAATACCTAGGCTTCATCATCGACATGGACGGAGTCAGTGTTGATCCTATCAAAACAAAAGAAATATGGGAATAGAAACCACACGAAAGCAAGAAAGGAATAGAGTGCTTTATAGGATTCTGCAACTTCTATCGACGATTCTTAGAAGGGTTGAGCAGTGTAGCTAAACGACTCTATCAACTGACGAAGAAGGACTGCAAATGGAACTCGACCGAGAACCAACAAAAAGTATTCGATGAATTGCGCAGGTGACTTACTTCAGCCCCAATACTGGTACACTACGATCCAACCAAGGAAATCATGATCGAGACCGACGCTTCAAAATATGTATGCTCAGGCATTCTATCACAGAAGGGGAGCGATGGAAAATATAGGCCAATGGCAAACCGGTCAAAAACAATGACGCCCGTGCAATGCAACTACGATATCCACGACAAAGAGCTCTTAGCCTTTGTCCAAGCCTTGAAAGAATGGAGAAGATATGCAAAAGGAAGCAGACACCAGGTCCTGGTCCTCACTGACCATATGAACCGGGTTCCATTTACCACAACAAAAGAGCTCTACGACAGACAAATCCCATGGAGTGAGACCCTCAGTCAATACGATATCAAAATACAATACCGACCAGGGAAGGAAGAGGGCAAACCAGATTCCCTTACAAGGAGAGCAGAGGATGTCCTGAAAAAGAACGAAAAGAGGATCCAACACAAACAAAGGATCCTACTCCCTAAAGAACAATACTTCGAAACTATGGAAGTGGTCAAGTTTGTCGCAGATGATTTTGGCATCCGAGAAGCAAGCAAGAAAGACAAACGGATAAGAGCAATCCATGAAGCCCGGAGGAAAGGAGAGAAAGAAATGAAAGGAGTGGCTCTAGAGGCATGTGAATGGAATGAAAGATGCCTATGGCATCAAGGAAAAATTCGAGTACCAGAACACGAAGAGATCAAAACCCAAGTCATACGACAAAATCACGATAACCCAGAAGTTGGGCATGGCGGAACTAGCAAAACTACGGAACTACTATCCCGACAAGATTATTGGCAAAAGATGCGGGATGACATAAAGTGATATGTCAAGAATTGCGATACATGTCACAGGACGAAAGCGATAAGGCACACGCCCTACGGACTACTACAACCATACCATGCACCACACTAACCAGGGAAATCGATAGCAGTGGACTTCATCACGGACCTGCCGAAATCAGACGATTATGACGCCATCCTGGTGGTCATTGACCGCTTGACAAAAATGAGTCATTTCATACCCTGCAACAAGGATATGAACACCAAAAAATTTGTCAAGATATACCTATGGGAAATATTTCGACTCCATGGACTACCCCAAGGTATTATCAACGATAGAGGAACGCTATTTACATCAGACTTGTGGAAGGAGACTACAAAATCCCTTGGAATTGAACGAAGAATGAGCACCGCATTCCACCTACAAACGGGCGGACAAACCGAAGGTATGTACGGAATACTGGAACAATACCCAGGGGCCTATGTCAACTATCAGTAAGATAACTGGGCGGAATTATCTACCATTAGCGGAATTTGCATACAACAATGGAAGACAGGAAACTATCAAGACCACACCCTTCTACGCAAACTACAGACAACATCCGGAACATGAGGCGATAGGCCACTTTATACCAAAGGAAACCACGTTAAAGGAAGAGATGGGTCAGCTGCACAGTCTCCTGCGTCAGGTAATGGTCTGTGCACGGTTACGACAAAAAGAAAACTACAATCAACACAGAAAACCCGATCCGAATCTCCAGTCAGGCGACATGGTCTGTTTACTGCCAAGGAATATAAGGAACACAAGACCATGCAAGAACCTGGATTACAAGAAAATTGGACTATTCAAGATCCTTACAAAGCTGGGCAGAAATGCCTATAAATTGGCCTTGCCACAACAGATGAAGGTCCACAACACCTTCCATATCTCACTCCGCGAACCATACCAAAACAATCAGTTTCCCTTACAAAAGCAATCACCACCACCTCCAAGCGAGATAGAAGGAGAAAGCGAGTACAAACTCGAAGAAATCATTAATTCACGCATAAACCGGAAACGCCTACAAGACAGAGCCAAGTGGACCGGCTACTCACCAGAACACGACAAAACTTGGTGCGCTGCGGAGAACATCAACAATGCCAGCATCGCCATTGAACGTTTCTATCAGCTGTACCCAAGAAAACCCCGAGTGGGTTACAGTCAAAATCGAACCCACAAGGCAAGACCCAACGCCATTGGATCCAGACGAAGGCTGTGGCGATAGCCCCAGGGCTACAAACCTACCTGCCCGCCATACGCTATTCAGGAAGAAAGGGAAAAGCTGGCAGCACACAACTCTCTTTCGTGGACTGCCTGTTACGATGATTACTGCAACACGCATTTACGCGATAAGGAAGGAAGCAATTGGTTTCCACGACAGCCCAAGTTGCGCAAACCGCAACAACAACACAAGGAGACATCCTGGAAACACTGTTTTAAGGACACTTGTCGTACTCACAGACACGACAAAATTGATGCTGGGTTTTACCCAAGAGGAACAGGGGAAGCAGGACCCCTTACGGAAAACCATGCACTTATTAGGAAAGGAAAAACAACTGTGCGGACACAGTGGAAGAGAGAAGGGGGCTCAAAAACCGAAATCGAGACGATCCCCGACGAAGAGAGTTTGCAACGACAGTTGCAAGGGCTACAGGAACAACTTGGCACCGCCGAAGCCACAATTGAGGCAAAAAGAACTGATATGCGGACATATCAGAGAATGATTGATGACCGGGACTGGACTATTAGGGCGGCACACACCACCTTAGAGGAAGTCTGGAGGAGCTGCCAGTCGGCCTAACCTCAAGTTCAGAAATTGAAAAAGGAATTGCGGAGGTTTGGAGAAAGCCAGACGAAGATGGGTCATTAAGCCTGAAGGGACTTAGGCTTAAGGGAGAGAGGAGCTAATGTCACGATTGGTGCCTAAGCAAAGCATGATTTAGCATGACTCATAGTTATGAGTCACAAGGTTGTTATATTTCGCACTATGACTCATTAGAAGTCATGGGGTTTCACATGATGCACCTTTGTGCAATCAATGTTATGTTGTGATTGGTTGATCGTGCGCATGACTCACATTTGTGAGTCATATGATGTAATGATTTTCGCACATGACTCTCACTACGAGTAATGGGTTTCGCGCATGTGACCACTTTAGGGCACATGACTTACTATATGAGTTATGATTGGTTGGCACGCGCCGCAGTTCACTCAGAAGAGTCAGCTGATGGATTTCATACTATGACTCACTATGAGTAATAGAGATCGTGTGACTCACAGGTATGAGTCACCAGGGTTAGGGTCGAACGAAGAGTGCCTATATAAGGACCTCTCGGCGACTTGTAGTTAGGACTCTTCACGCAACCATCTAAGTTCTTTCCTATACAATTACTTTGCCTCTTTACCGTTCCATTCCCCTATTGGCGTTGTGCGATAGGAACCATAGGGTTCAGCTATCAGACAATGTAGGCATAGGCAAAAGAGCAATAGTGGAAATCCGCCTAGTACTACTCGTTGCAATAGTACTCATGCCCTGGTGGCTGGGATTAGCACCCCGCCCCATACCGGAATATAACAATGGCCTGGTCATATTCATCTAACCTAAAGAGAAGTTGTTACCTGTTGCAAAACCAGCTTACCACATAGGATCGTAACACTCTGACTGACTAAGAACAGGACACGGCTGGAAATACAAACTCTGTAAGAATAGATGAATTTCATGATCGATACCAAAGGGCCTCAGCCTCCTTTATTCAAACGATTGACCCTCAATAGGTTATTTTGTTGGCCACACACAAAACACCCCCCGCTATCACGGAAGCTTTTCAAGAGAAATTTCCTATACGAAATACTACCTCCTTCTTTGCACAACTCAATGCTGTCCTCGATACTAAGTATGATACCTCAACACCTATTGCAGACCATATCAACAAGTACAACAGCCTCTGGAATGGAATGGAACACCGTTCTCCTCCTCCTCTGCTGATGACCAATACACCCTACCATTTGGATTTGATTCGGTATTTGTGTCACAGGAAGCCGAAGCAGCAGTTCTTCTCTGATCCCTTCCCGAGTCGATGAGTAACATCGTCGACTACCTCCAAACTAAAGAGGACCTTACCTACGATCATGTCTACAATAGGTTATTGGACATGGGACCCCCGATTAGCGCTGAGGACGACAAAGTGTATAAAAGTGCTGATGTCAAAGGAAAGGAAGTGAACCTCCATGGAGACCTGCAGCCACGTCCAAGATATGTACCTACTGCAAACAGCATTACCCCACTGCTCGCGCTAAGTGACATAGCTGCAATGAGTGTAATAAACTCAAGGGCAACAACTAAAAGAAGAAGGAAAAGCAACCTGTAAGTTGAGCAAAGATCGGCAAAGAAGAAATATCTAAACCGGTCAGTACATCCACATCCCTCCTTTATGAAGCAAAAGCCTCCCCACACACACAACTGGGTAATCGATATAGGGGCAAGCTCACACATGACAAGCAACCTAGACCTTCTTATAATCTTTGAACCAAGTACAGTGACTGTTAAGTTAGGCGATGATCAGGATATAGAATCATGTGGCTGAGGAACTGTCAAGCTCATGGCCAAAAGTTTTTAACGGTCATTTAGCTCCTGTATTCCTAAAACATGTTCTCTAAGTCCCGAAGTTATATCAAAGTGACTTGTTATCATGGCGCACGATTGTTTCTTTGGGGAATGGTTTTTCCCTCCGTCATAAAGGGGCGGATATATTTGTATACATGGAGACTAAAAGAGAAGTGATATAGGGAAAGCTTGATAGTCAAGATTATGTTGTGCAAGAAGAGAAAGAAGCAGCGAACAAGATGACTTATCGGCAGTAGCATGAAGCTTTCAGACATCCTTCAATATCCTACCTCAAAAGGACCAACTACTCAGACAATCCAACTCTCCTCAAAGTTCCAAAAGACTAGCACTGTGAAACCTGCATTACGTCTAAATCAACAAAACACAAACCCGAAACAACGGAAAAATGATGTGAAAATCACTATGAGTGAATCAACTGTTATATTACTGGAAAATTCTCGACCCTCCCCTTCGGAAACTCCTGGTACTATGTCACCTTTATTGCTGATTGTACATGGTACACTTAGATTTATCCTCTCAAAGCCAAATCCGATACCGTTAAAGTGTTCAACCAATTCATCAAAGAAAGACACACCTAGGACAACGCTACTATTAAGCGATTCAGGACCAATAATGGAGGAGAACTTTGTCAACCAAGATATGACAACCATGTTTGAAAAACTGGGTATCATACATGACAAAATACCTCCTTACTTTCATGAATCTAATGGCGTTGCCGAACGGTACAATAGGACTATTATCACATCTACAAGCTCTATGTTATCAAGTCTTACATTGCGCTTATAGGCAGAAGCAGTTACAACAGCTGTTTACCTCCGGATCATAGTCCCTAACTGGTCCATAGGAAAACTAACGCCCTATGAATCTCTCTACAACAAGAAGCTGTTAGTAAATCACCTTAGCACCTGCGGGACCAAATGCTATGTCCATATACCTGAGGAGACCAGAGAACCAGGAAGAAAGTTACAGCCCCGAGCCATTGAAGGATACCTTGTCGGATATACTTCCTCCAGCAAGAGATACCGTATATTCATACCATCATTGCACAAGATCTCAGAAACGCGCCAGTTCCACTGGACAACCATGACTATACTACCGCTTGATCCCAATAAACCTGCACCCTCATCACAGACCTTTGCAACAGTCTACCCACCTTCCTACCAAAGACCACCGGCCCCCGATAAAGCTCTACCACTGGAAGCAAATAACAAACCAACCATTGAAGTACATCCACCTCCACCGTCAGAACATCCTGAAGAATATGACTGTCCCCAAACGCCTGAAGAAATACCGGAACCTCCTGTACAGGAAGTACAAGCGGAAAATCCTCCTGAGATACAGACCAGATCTGACTGAACCGTTCGCCCACCACAATTCTTTGGCAGAAATGTTACTGTACCATCTGATGAGGATCTCAAAACCTACACCTAAGCAGTTAACAGCTCGCTTAAGGAACAATGGACCCACGCAATGGACGAGGATATAAAGGGACTTGAGAAAAGTGGTACCTTCGATGAAGTACATAAACATACAGGACACAAGATTATCGAAAGTAAATAGTTCGTTAAGACCAAGCGAATTGCTGATGGTACTTTAGAAAGGTAACGTGCAAGGGCTGTTGCCAAAGGATTCTCACAAGTACCGGGTTTTCACTTTGAAGATACTTTCGCTCCGGTAATCCAAGATGAATCACTACACTTCCTCCTTGCAATATGTGCTAAAAACTAATGGCGACCATGCAATTCAATGTCAAATCTGCATTTCTTAATCGGGAGTTGAAAGAAGAAGTCTACATGCGACCTTTACCTGGGTTTGGTAATGGAGACTAAGTATAGCGACTTAACCAATGCCTCTATGGACTTAAGCAATCTGCGAATGAAAGGTACGCTCTCCTCGCTAGATACTTAACATACAAAGGTTTTGCGATATCCGCCCTTACCCCAACCATGTTTGTTGACGGAAATCTCTACATATACCTCTTGGTTTATGTTGAAGACATCGCTATTTACTCAGCCAACACCCCTCTAGCTACTTCTCTCATAGAATCCCTGAAAACGGCATTTGAGATCACGGACTTGGAGGAAGCTACATTCGTACTTGGCCTGCATATAACCTATACAACAGACGGGATACAGCTTATGCAGCAATGATACATCAAGTCAGTCCTCGACCGATATGGTATGGAACACTCACGGTAAGTCTATACCCACTTACCCTAAGGTATTCAACTATGGAAAGGGACAGTGCATGAACGGATACCAGACATGTCAGTATACTAATCGATAATAGGATCACTTATGTACCTGACAACTTGTATCAACCCCGATCTAGCTTATACAATATCGTTTCTCTCACAATTTTCTTCCTGCCTGACCGAAATCTACCTAAAGGCCGCTAAACACGTCCTTAAGTACATTCACGGTACAAAAGACATTGGACTCTTCTACCCTTGTACAACTACTAAGGCTATTAACACCTATGTGCATGCGGACCTTGCAGCCTGTCTTGATACCCGCCGCTCATTCTCTGGGTATGTTATTCTCTTTAATGATGCTTGTATATTGTGGCGGTCCAAGAAGCAAGCCTCTGTCGCAACATCTACTATGGAAGCGGAATATGTAGCTATGTCCCTAGCAGCAAGGCCAATCCAATGGTACATCAAAGGTCTCTGTGACATCTGGCTTACAACACTGGTCGCTTGACATGCCTTCAACACCGGCGCAAATTATCCATCAACCAACCCTCTACTAATTGAAAGGACAAAATATATCGATATCCATTTTCACAAAATACAGGAAGAGATTGATAATGGTTCTTTCACACTCCTAAAGCTTGCGTCATCAGAAAACCTTGCAGACAATTGTAATAAGGTTCTTGTGAAACCAGCACAAGAACGGATAATGAGATTGTTAGGCTGTAGATAATGAGGTGAAGTGTTGAAATTCTTCAATTCGTTTCATATGTATATTTCCTATGGTAATATTGTTTATGTCTCTACTTTGTTATTTCTAGATTCCTCAGGGAAACTACGGACATTACTACAGCTGGGGTATATTATATTCTCGGTTATATATCATGATAATGTTTGAGGATTAATGCATATATTTCTTATGTTATGTGCAGGATTTCACTGTTATTTTTCCATGTATAGTGACCTTTTACCAGTCATGTATCAAATGTTATCTTTGTGTTTATTTCTTGCACACCACTTCAGATTACGCATATTTTATTGGGAATTCCTTGGTAGTTTTTCAGTGTCAAACATGTTTACACTTATATTGCTTACAATGTTTTCCCTATTTTGTTACTGAGTACAAGGAGGGTACGCGCCTGTATATATAGCTGGTTGCCGCCTACTTTGTTTTAGTTAATTAAGGACAAGAACTACTACCAATCTACCTTCATACTACAATACTCCTCACAAAAGCGTGCACATAGTATACTCTTAATACTGTGTTGTATTTTCGTACTCATGCTATAAGATTGTACCAATACATTTAATTTAAACACCCTGTACTAGGTGGACCTCATTGATGAGGGTAGAGATTGCATTAAAGCAGTCTAAGCTGATCTGGGACCGGTTTGGTTGAGGGTCAATTAAGCAAAGATGCAAGCAATTGAGGTACGTCTAGTCGCTAGGATCACATATAGTATCCTGGATAATGTCTCCAAAGTAGAATAATATAGATGGACGATGTGGACTAATAGTTATGTTTGCTAAGTTTTGAGAGAAACAGCCCATTGGACTTCTTCAAAGCATAGGAATGGAATAGATGCCTTACCAAAGGGGTGAGTAGATATGGAAGGATGTTATTGTTAATTCTATAAACCTTTTCCATATCCGATATTAGATTCTGCCAGGGCGAGGAGCTGAGATGTGGTAGGATTTCAGAATGGTATCTGATACATCAGATTGAGACATAGGGGGGACATCGATCAATGGTAGTAGAAGCCAGGTGAGCCTTGTGAAAGTGTTGAAGTGAATAAATGCTGGAGTACTATACTGTTGATTTCTTTGAGTGTTGTGGCCAAAGGGAATTTAGGAAAACCATCCAGTATCAAGCCTGCTGCAACCCTGCTCACAGTCCAGATGGACTGTTAGCTGCTATCAACTAAAAGCTTAGGGAAGTAGTCTCTCTTTGATGCTTGGATACCTTTGAAGTTAGAGTTGCGATATAAGCTAGTCTGTGAGGGTAGTGTGAAACTAGGCCTGATATAGTATGTGTAGTAGTAGAAGATCTTGCGAACCTCTGTGTGCCCTGGTGTAACCTACTCCCCAGTATCTGGTTAATTACAAAGGGACTCTGAAGATACTCTAAGGATAGGGGGAGAAGCATCCATGGATAGGTCTTCAATAGACAAGGTAAAAGGTATGGAACTAATAGAGTGACTATTCAACTTGTAGTATTAAAGATGATTGTCCTGTTAGGTTTTAGAGTCTGAATTCTTAAGGGATTGCAGGCTCTTTAAATAAAAAAGATTATGGCAAGGAAAACTTAATAAAGTAGCAAACATCCTGTCCAACAACATCCTAACACAGGCTACATAAAAAGGTAACTATATTCTGAAAATAGAGGGTTAAAAGCGACAGGGTGGCGCTAACAAAACAAGTAATGCAATCCAAATAAGAAGAAACAAGAAATCACTAATACTATACATATCAAGGAAGTATAGCAGAAGGATAGCGATACCCAAATAGAAGAAAGCAAGGAGGGTGTAACGGAATCCTATTATGTTTCTACTATCACTACTGACTTGATGTTGGTTATTACTTATTTGGGTTTATACCTGATAAGCGCTACTATTTGGTTGTCCCTTCCTACTTGGTTATGACTTCCTAACTGGTTATTCTTTCCTTGTTTCGCTTATCACTACCCCTCCTTGCTTCTACCCATTTGGGTATCGCTATCCTCTTGCTATACCTACTGGATTTGTATAGTAGTAGCGATCTCTTGTTTCTTCCTCTTTGGATTCCATTACTTGTTTTGTTAGCTCCATCCTGTCGCTTTTAACCCTCTGTTTTCGGAGTGTGGTTACCTTGGTATGCTTCCTCTGTTAACACGTTTGTTGGACAGGATGTTTGCGCTTTTGTTTAGTTTTCCTAGCTACAATCTTTTGTATTTAAAGAGCCTACAATCCCTTACGGATTCGGACTCTCAAGCCTCACAGGACTATCATCTTTAATACTACAAGTTGAACGGTCACTCTATTAGTTCCATACCTTTTACCTTGTCTATTGAAGACCTATCCATCGACGCTTCTCCCCCTATCTTAATAGTATCTTCAGAGTCCCTTTGGGATTCTCGAGATACTTGGGAGTAGGTTACAGAGGGGGAACTGATTAGCGAAACATGGAAGGAATAACCAGTTAGGAAGTTATAACTAAGTAGGGAGGAACAACCAAATAGTAGGGCTTATCAGGTATAAACCCAAATAAGTAATAACCAATATCATGTCAGTTATAATAGTAGAAACATAGTAGGATTCTGTTTCACCTGGGGTCAACTAGGGTTTGAAGTATGAGGAAGGAATATTGTTAGTGTATTGGATATCTGTAGGTTGGTGATGGCTAGAAGGGAGGTATCAAACGAGAGCCCAAGGGATGTTGCAAGTGGAAAAGTGCAAGGAGGGCTCAGTGGAAGATCTTAGAGAATGCGGACTATCCTGTTCCGTTCTGTTGCCTTCCTCTTTCGTCCAGAAGGGGCGGTGCCTAGCTTGGGTACTGTTATGGTGATTGTGAGTGCCAGCTGGTTAGAGCCAATGGGTAGCAGCTGAGCAGACCATAAGGGAACATATTGAAGGAGAGGTTGGATTATAATAGAGAGGTCAAGAACTGAGGGGCAATGGTCTCTGTTAAAATAGAACCTTATGTAGGCCCCTCTGGTGTTCGGAAGGTAGTATGTGCAATCAAGTACTACATCAAAGTAGGGCTGGGATCTGAACAGTTCTAAGGCAGAGATTAGAGGTCGAGGTTACCAAGATGCTGAAGAAACTTAAGGTCCCTAAACCAATATAGGAATTTCAGGACTAGGAAATAAATCCCTGTATGATACAGACCTGACAGCTGGAATGGGAGTACAATGACCATTGTACAGGCGGAAAAATATCTCACATGAGTCAAAAAGGCCCATGCACTAGTGTGAAAGTTTACCAACATGAAGTTAACTTTATCAAAAAACTTGGAAAGAACTGCAGCAACACTAAGTAGAGAGATAAGAATATCCGGAAAACAACCCGGGGCTTGTAGGTAGCAACAGCTTCAGCAAAAATAATACCTTGCGTTCTGAGCGTCCTTTGCATCAGCGGACCCTGACACTCGGAGCTTCAACCGCAAGGCAGGACGCAACGTCGATCTGATGTTGGGTGCTGATATTCGCGTTTCTTAGCACCCGTGTCCTGAAGCTATCAGGACCCGGACCCTGCGTCCTGAGCGTACTGACTACGTCTGGTGTTCTCCTCCTTGCGTCCTGAACCCCCTGAACCTTAGCAGTGGCATCCAGGTGACCTCGAAAGACCCGCCGTTCAACCCTAATCCCTTCTGATCCTGGCGTCTTCTATCCTGACGTCCAATCCTAATGTGCTGCGTCTGAAGGACATCCACTGACGAGCCATTCAATACTCCTGCCCTCCGATCCCCCTCCTCTACGTCCGGGCTCCAACCGTCTTGACTCCCCCGTCATGAACCCATAGTTTTGAGCTTTATTCTCCTGGCGTCTTCCCACTCGTCGCTTCTGCGTCCAGACCTCCTCTCCCGGATACTGTCTTCCATATATCCCCCCTATACATGCCTTCTACAGATGGTATCCAGAGATTCATGTTTTCATCCTAATTGTCTTTCGACGTCGCTATTATGTCCCTATAACGCCTGGCGAACTCTCTGAACTATTTCCGACGCTGTCCCCATCTTGCGCTGTGTCTTCTCTTCTTCCTAGAGTCGTCCTCATGAGATTTACTATGCCCCGATGCCCCTATCGCCCTTCATTCTATTCTGGATACTTCGGATACCGTGATTTTACTATATGTCCATCTTTCAATGATTGGCTATATACCCCTACGCGTGAGTGGGAATGCATCATTATCTCATTCAAACAAATAGTATTTATTACTCCGATTTTACACATACTTCATTCCCTAATTACTCATACGAGCTCTCCCATCGTCCCCCTATTTGAAATATCCCCGCTCACTGTGAGTTGTCATCTCCTGCGTTGACTCTAATTGTTTCCTGCGTAAACTCTAATTCCTCAAGGCTGAGTGAAATACGTCGTGATAGTGTCGTGCTCACCACCTCGTCCATCGTTAGCCCCATGGTTTCTTCCCTTTCAAAATATTGATTTAGCAGATGAGAGTCAAGAAGGATGAGAAACCCTATGGGCGACGACTGGTCGAAGTCCAAAGATTAGTCGATGTCCTGCGAACTGTTTTGGATATTCTGGTGTCTAACAGCATCCTCAGTTTGCGAGTCAGTGCGAGTTTGACTTCCTGGGGCTCCCCGTCGCAGGGCCTGGCTGGGTGTCTGGGTCTGTAGTTCTGCAGCTACAGCTGCACAATCGTCAGTATACCCTTTGACCTGCTCTTGCCACACTCTGTACGCCCTCTGCATCTTTACCCGTATGGTATCCCGAATCTTGTCGACAATCATCCCCTAGACCCAGCCTGGACATGAGGCCCACATCCGTTTTTGGCGTGCAAAAGGTCTTCAATGCCCGCGGTTATATTAGCGACCTGGAGAAAACAATCAGGATTCATGTTCGTGCTCGCCTGCCACTGCGTCAGGCTTGAACTCTGGTGGTTCAGTAAATACTCCTGTTTGCCATGCATGCAAGCTATGGCAAAGTATCGCACACGTTAGGCAATCCATGGTGCCTTTGATACCTCTGGGAAAATGAGCTTTGACGATCCTACACATTTTCTTGCGCACGATATACTTTCCCCAAATGGTCTCTGCAATATGGGGCGCCCGGAATCGAAGCCTGAATTTCTGAGTCGAGTTCAAGGCCAGTTAATATCTGAAATGCTCAGTTCGTGTACTGGGTGACACCAACCTGATATCCGCTTGGGGAGCACATAAATCTATCCTTTTCAAGCCGGTAGTCTACCCTGCGCGTATTCGCCATGTGATCGCTCCGGAGATCATTTAATGTTTCGATCGATCCCTTTATATTGTAAACATATTGGGATGTTAGCCTGAAATGTTTACTGCTTATCTTTCTAAGTTAGTACTACACCCAACATCGCTAGGCGTCGTGCCTCTGGATTTGGCTAGACTTACCACTTTTATGTTTTCCTCCGATACTACAATACGTTCTGCATTGGATATGTCATTAAGAGCCTCCAGCCATACTCGGTCTACCTGCGACGTCAAAGTTCTACTCCTGTCGCTGTATTCGGCTGGGAGTGGGTATCTGGCCAAATGAGTTCGAGGCTTCGTGTGCTAGCTTCTTCGACTGGACCCGAGCTTCCGACTCCCGACGTAGCGGCTCGATGTGTTGGCAATGGGGACGATAATTGTACAAGACTGGAGGACAGGAGCACCTGAGGAGTTTAGACTATACTGGGCATTATATGGCCTCGAGCTCCGATCGTCCGCCTAGCATGAGCTACCTCGTGCGATTTGTAGGTGGTCGAAACTCGTACGGTCTTCTGGCCGTTGTTTGTTTATCTGGGACCTGTTCGTGTGCGATGGTTCAGCCCTGATCCACTGTCATCTAGGTAATCATTTTCTTCTACATCTGGCTCCATGCTCAATTCAGTTTAATCAGATCTGCATGAGTTTTAGTACTTATCTCTACTATAATCACGTAGACGAAGAGATTCCGTTAGTGCTTGTGCGTCAGGTACTGTCCCCGGTTCGATATATGTTGTGCTCTGTATCATACCTCTCCACAGGTGCTTCGGTGGTCTTTCTGGTGCTCGGGTTGGGTTTGGTGATTATGATTTTGGATACGATTACTGCTCGTCCGGTATTGTGCTCAGCAAGCTATCGGATCTGTTTTGTTGCATTCCTGATCTCGATCTCAGATATCGCATGGCATCGGGCACGACATCGCCTCTGCGTCCGTTCAGATTTCCCACCCCGGGAGTTGGCAGGCTGTGTGAATTGGCTTGTGGCTGTCTATTCATGGCAAAATGCAAGACGATCGATGAACCTTAGGTATGATGGGAATCAGGACGTAGAGCAATGGGATGTAACTTGTATATCACCATGATCATTTTATGGTCTGGTTCACACGAGGCATAAGGTCTTATACACTTAGACTTGTGGGGGGTTGGTGGAATCACATACTGTCACTCGGTATTGAAAGAAAATATTCGCCTGCAAAAAGAGGTTTTCTGCTGGCTCAATAACTCGTAGATGATCAAGACATTCTCAATTATGATAGTCGTTACGACTCTGCTGTCAGAAGGTTTAACGAGATGGGTGCGGCGCTAGTCCAAGCGGCTAGTCAAAATCTAACCACAACGAGTAGCGGTTTGCGATACTAATTCTAGCAAGACACTCTCCATGTCCAAAACGGATCAACCTCATCTCTGGATGTCGAATTAACACCGCTTAATGCCTACAGCCTACAGTTGAAAATATCGGGAATATCAATATTAAAAGTCAGAAACACAGTTGTTCAATTGGCTCGAGCACTCTGAATGCTTCAATCAAACCCCCTGAAGCCAGATCCCCATTTCTCGATTTTTTCGTCCAGAGGGTGTAGACTTTAGTTTTCATGCCGTGAAAGTTAACAAGACCCTTACCAAGCTAAAAATGGATTAGAGTTATCGAACCTGATCTCCGGACATCAAATCAACGCCGCAGAAGGCCTAGCTATCCGAGTTTACGCTATGCAAGAAAGGTAATTAATTAGTTCAGTTGGCCGACGCCAGCCTAGATCAGGATGAGAGTGCGAGGCGTGCCTGATCCAGGTAAAAGAATCTCGGATGTTTAGGTAAATAGGCGTAAGGCTATCATATAGCAGCCACTAAATACATGAGGAGCTTAAGATGGGGCGCCCAATGGTATCATTACTATTACATCTAACTAGGGCATCTCAAAGAGAAAATTCCCGAAGGGGAATAAGATCTACGGTAGCAATAGAAATAAAAATACCACACAACCTAGGAAATCCTAAATTATTTTCCACTCGCCACATGTCTTTGTGAGCAGCTCAATTTGGGTGATGGTAATTGGGCACCAGGAGGACAAGCCGCCGAAGAGGTCCCTGGTGTCGGGGGTGTCACGGGAGCTGATGTTTCTGTTAGGGCAGGGAGCGTCGTGGGTGCGGGTGGTTCGTTTGTGCTTGCTGCTTGCTCTATCATTCTGGCTGGAGTTGTGGTAACCTCGCGACTAACGGAGCAGTGGGGGTTGATTCGGGGCATTCCTCGTAAATCACAAGCTGGCTGGGGGGGGAGCTGTCGTGGGCGCAATTGTGCCCCAGATGCCGAACAGGTGCCGACCTGGGAATTGTCATGTATGGGACGAGCCAGGGCCTCTCCTGTATAACCTCCAGGATGTCTCACAGTTTCTCACCATCAGAGGGCGCAGAAGGCACAGAGGAGAACTCACCCGACGACGGGGCCATCGGTTCCGAACTTACCAGCTCCTCAATTTGGCGCTGTATATTCCTCCGTGACATCGAGGGACCCTGCGCCCCCGGTTCCTTGTCCTCTACAAGCAGTTAGTTATCGTGCTTTGATCATAATGTTAACTGAGAGGTGGTTAGGTTTTGGTACTTACATCGTCAGTGGAATATGGCTCAGAGCGCACTGGGTCTTCCGTTTGCCGTGGGATGTTCTTCTGTCTCATCGAGGGGCCATGTGCTCTTGGTTGTTCATCCAGCACAGGGTATTAGTTATTATATTTTGATAATAAGGTTAACTAATGGCTCATTTGGTTTAGATACTTACATCATCGTCGTCCACAACGATCACCCCCGCACCACCAGGAGCCTGAGATCCAGCCTCCCCCTCTGCCTCTAGCCACTCCTCTTCCTCCTCCTCTTGCATGGCCTGCACGGTATCTTCCCAGAGCTTGCGCCTGAGAAATGGATCTCTCCCGTTGGCTGGCACTGGAGTTTAATCTCGGTCGTCTCTGTCGTCTCCTTAATCGTAGCGTAGTTCAAGAACCATGAGCTCTAAGAGTTTTTGGCAATTGTTGACGAGGAGCCATGGTGGAATGTCATTCTCACTATGGAGGAAGTTAAGTGGTCGGAGCGGGAGAGGCTCTTCGGGCACCTGGCGTAGCCAGACGGCACCCTCACTAGTCACCCCGATCAGATACCATGGGCATCCAATCTCCTCCTCCACACACTGCCCTATAACCGCCCTGAGCAGGTTGTCTATGGTCGGTGTAGCCAGGACCCCTCAGGCGATTTCCCGGTCCGGGTCGCCGGTACTCCCGGGGTGGCCGAGGAACGGATGCCCAACTTCCAGGGCATGATATGGATTCTCCCTGCCTGTGGGCAATAAGGGGAGGGTTGATGAGATTGAGCCACTATCAAAAGGAGTAAGTGCGAGGCTTACAGAGAATAGATAAGTAAGACTCACTCAATGGTTGTGCGACCATGACACCACTGACGCACTCCGTATTATAACGCTAGTTAAACACCTGTAGTTTCTTAGCCGAGTCTTTAACCAAAGTCCTCAGTGGCGGATGAGCTCCTTGACGTCATCTGCATGGTGCTGGCTTTTAATTAACTCAATATGCTGTTTGACTGGCGAAAGCGAGCATGCGAAAACAATGATAGAATCTACTTGGGTTACGGTCAAGTTGCTGGGGTTTAGGGAGCGGGCTACGATATAGGACTTGAACTGTTAACACCGCCCTGTGTAAACCGATGATTGGGCGCGAGGATGTTGGAAAGCACACTACGATTTGGTGTACGCAACGTCTCCATACGCCTTACTGTTTTGTGATTTATTGTTAGCGTAACATATTCTCACAGTTGGGGGGAGCTTTGATTTGATGTACCCAGAATCCTGGACGGCTGGCTGGAATTGCGAGCGCTCCTTGAATACTCTGCTCATATAAAAGGTTAATAGTGAGCTCTATATCCTGTGACCACCTATCGGGGGTATTATGTGATTGCTTACACTCTCTGGTCAGGGTGACGAGTTTCTGCCCGTGGCAGTGTATGTCTTCGTTTCCCAGTCTGAACATCATGCCTGGTAGACTGCGCAGCTGAACGTCTAATAGCAGGACAAACATCAAGATCCGGACCAATATAAGGAAGAATTTTATTTACTTTCCCTTCCATAGCCGATGTTTCAGTGAGCCCGGGGGTGCCATTGGGACGTCGTTGGTCTTTGGAATGATTTTTTAATGAAGGGGAAAAGAAACCCAGGTCTATCGATAGGTCAACTGAGAGATGAGGATCTTGGACTGAAGATTATGGAGATATGTCGAAAGGTGGGGCCAGATGGGGGGTGGCTGGGGTGCGAAGAGGAACGTATAGTGAGTAAGAATGTGAGAGCTGAAGGAGGGGTAGGAGGGGTCCTTATAGAGATGTTGTCGACGCTATGTGTGCGTTTCCCAATTATTAGCCCTAGGGTGGTATACATTCTCATCGCAACTATAAAAGTAAACAACACAGAGTAGGGTATATCACGAGGTCATATACAGAAGTGGAATACCGGTATCATGGTGGAGACATAAGTTACCACCGATAAAGATAAGGAGGATAGAAAATTAAGTGATTGACCATGATTCGTTCAGAGTTTCAATTGATATTTCCACCGCGTATCGCGAAATAAGCTTTTAAGCCTCATAAAGGTACATGCGCTATGCCTTAGCCAAGACATTTCATCCAGCGCACCACCTCCCTATCAACGAACTTCATCATATCAACAGGCGCTCTTAAATTTAGTCAAAGACTCCGAGAACACTATGAAATCCAAATTCTAAACAATATCACTAATACACGATACACTAGGGTGACGCAGAGAGTAATCGACGCCCCGTCCAGTCGTCAGGGCTCTCGGTAGCCAAACTCGAGTATAGTCTCTTGCGCTTAGTGATGCGCTTCAGTACGATATCAGCTTGTTAGGGTCAGAAGTTGTCTGAACTCCGACGACTGTTGTGTATTCAACCAGCTCACTGATTGGACGGAGAGGGGTCTACAATTCTTAGGGAGCCCGTGGAGATGTCGAATGGCGGATTTCAATGTACCAATAATGCCCTCTTGTCTATCGCTATCATCGGCGCCATCTGACAAGGCGCTGGAGTCATCAGACAATGCGCCGGAGTAGTCTAACAATGCGCCAGGTAATGTTTCAACTAAAACGCCAGAGGCATCTCCCTCTTACAGTTCACTTGCTTCATTCGATGGCCGAGGTTCAGCTCTCTTCAGGGTCTGGGGTACGCCGCCGTGCATCTAGCTTTTCTATGCTGCCGCTTGACGAGCCCAATTCGCAAGAGCACTTTCATGAACGGACTTTGTGACGACAAGGGTGTCGTGGCAGCCCTATCACGGGTCAGAGTACGATAAACAATAGAGCAAGATATCGAGCGGGTCTTGCTGGATAGAATTCGACAGGATCCAGATCCTTACGCTTTAATCGCTATCAATGAAGATGTAATCGACGCAATATGGTGGCCATAGTGTGTGGTCGCATAGGCTTACCAGTTGTAGCCAGTCGCGCCAATTTTATAGCGAACCCTGTTACTGCTATATGTTATAGTTCTCACAACTGCCACAGATAGGTGACTGATTTCAGGGGACACTAGCTCTGCAAAGGCCACCACATTGAAATTAGGGTGACGCCAATACGTCATCCGATAATCAGGACAGGCTGTGTCTGAATTTCTTGGATGTCATATCCAAAAGATATGCCCTGCACGTGGACGTCCCAGTACAGCCTCCAATCTATATTCCCTCAGTCTGTATGTGAAAAGCCAAAACATGCTGATTATTTTGAAAAGAACTGCCCTAGTGGCATCGGGTGATTTCCCGGGAGAGCAGGTATTATCGGTACCTGCACAGGGTTGTTAGCTGGGGCAGCAAGTTCAATATCAGCTTTCTCTGGGTTATCTCCAGGAGGAGCATTTTGGGGAACAGCTACCATTCGTGCTGGCGTACAAGGGATATTCGGCCAAAAAGCCAGTTGGTTGTTCGCCTGGGGATCGTTTTGGGTAATTGGTTCTTGCGCTGGATTATTGTCCTATGGAGCATTTTGGGGAGCAGCTACTATTTGTGCTGGCGTACCGGGGATATTCGGAGGGTGAGCAGGTTAGTTGTTCGCTTGGGGAGCGTTTCGATAAGTAGGTGCGATTAGAGCTTGTGCTGTGTTATTGGCCGGGGGAGCAATTTGGGGAACTGGTGGGTTACTCGGCTGGAGAGCGTTTTGCTGAGCAGGTGCGATTTGTGCTTGCGCTGGGTTATTGGCTGGGGGAGCGTTTTGAGGAACTGGACCTGCAGGCAGTACAGCCATTGCAGGGCCCCACTGAGCTGGGGCGCCCGGCGGCAGAGAAAGAATGACAACGGTCACACTCCCAGGTTGAACTCCCTGGCCTGACAGAGGAAGATTATGCCGGCTTAGCCTGTTAAAGGTAGTTGTCAACTTCCTTCCACAATCCTTAACCAGGTGAAGGCTTCCTTGTTAATGTCCGGCATACAAGCCGTGTTATTCGCTGGTGATGCTGCCGCGAGCCTATCGCAGACATGGCGCAATCCCCTCATGCCTGCGACAATTTGCAGGAAATCTGCGTTATGGAATGTGATGAGGTCAGTATAATTCAGGTTCCTTGCTAACTTCTGATCTTTCACAGCATCCCGCCATGCCGCACACAGCGCTTTACCTGCATCGTTGTCCTGAATGCCTATGAACACCTTAAGTACAGAAATATCTCATCCCCTATAGATGCTGAATCTGTGGCCAACCACTCCAGGGAGAGAATTAGGTGCAAGATGATACATCTGCCCCGGCAGAACCTGCTGCATTCCCGGTTTTGGGATATAGACGTACTGTACGTTGTTGATATTTTGCACCATATAGTTTGATATTTGGAGTGTGAGAATAGTAGTATTGGCAGTACAAGAGAAGTTGTGAGAATACGGTGTTCGTTGCAGAAGTTTTGAATGTGAGATGATTCTTGGTATGGCCCTTCTGTGGTGATCAATTCGTATTATATATAACTGCCGGATGTTTAAGATCTCTAGTGTTTGCATGATGTATGAAAGGCTTTCAATATTGGCTAAGGATATGCAAACCTAACTCTCGAGGATCTGACTCTACCATGACTTGATTGATATAAGTCAAGTTGGATGGATGAAACGTCTATACAGGAACATGATTATCAAGTTCGCCGTCTCAGATCTTGAAAACAATAGCTTGGGCTACGTGACGAATAGGCTAAACCGCACCAATGACTAGTGCTTGATCAGGGCGCGATTCACATGCATTGGAGCCATCACCAAACAGCCTACAATCTACTACACACGTAGTCGAGAAAGACTGAGCTGACTGCCACCATGCCTGGCAAATATCAATTCTACAGGCGAAAGTACAGCCATCCAAGTACATGGGAGAAACACTTAAACACTGCCCATGCGAATCTAGATATTGTCCAGACCTCCACTGTACGACATACTTCATACGCGAATACTGGGAAGGACACGGATACATACCTGTAGCAGGACGGAGTCCTAAAGGCCCGGATTCCCTGTATGAATCCGATCGGGATTGGGACTATATATCTGATCCAGATGCCGCTGTGCGTAGGTGGGAAAAAGTTGATGTTGACTTTGCGCACGAGTCTGAAAGCAAAGATCTGGACAGGACTGTACATTTGCCAAGCAGCAAAAAGACAGATTATAAAGGTGCTGGAGAAGCAAAAGGAGACGTCGACGAATTTGTGCAAGAACACAGGAATCTTTGCGAAGACCCATGGGCACAATTCAGCAGTGCACATGGTTTCAAACTGGCTTCTTGGTTCATTCAGGTCTAAGTACCTAAGTACCTGTTAGGCACAAACGACTCCCAAGAGGATTACAGGACTTTTTCAGAAGGAACTACATGAATCTGAACCTCTACAGGAAATTGCCCACCTACGACCCCGGCATTCGCCCTGGGAGTCAATACTGTAACCTTGTGCAGAGGCTTGTTTACTAAGAAAAACGGGAAATTGGAACACATCTTGTAACCCCGTATACGTCGTCGCCGTCACGGTCTAAGGGTATAATGTCACAGTGTCCATCTCGAGGTCACGTGTTGAATTGCACGGTCCAGCGGCGTTATGGGTCACATGAGATATTTTCAACCAATCAGGTTTGCATCTACAGACCTTCCTGCAAGAAGATAACCATGACCCGACTGCGGGATTTTGGCCCGGCCCTCCAGAAGGGCCTCCCAGCTTGTAATAGCAAGTCGAATGGAACAAATCGGTCGGTCACTTAAAGAATTATAAACGGAAATATTCCTTGAGCCTGTTGGGTGACTGAGGTCGCCGACGCATGGCGAAAGGAGAGTTGATCACCTCATATATGGATAAAGCACATGTGCATTTAGCCTGTAAATTGATGGACTCTCATTGGAGGATAGGACCCTATCATTACAAATAATGGATGAGGAGACTCAACGCCGTGGATGTGTGGGAGAGAGTTCTCAGGGTCAAGAGAGCTTGCCACTTCTAAATCATAGAGAAGATATCTTAATAGTTGTAAAGCCGTGGGATCAAGGTCGCAGGGTATAAATACCAGGGTAGTCCCTAGTCTTAGATAGAGCATCAAGCAATGGAGAAGAGATCTTATCAAGATCAAAAGTTTTTACTCAAAAGTCTTTACCTACGACCCTTCCTAGACAATCTTCGTTTACGAGGAAAGATTTAAACCTCGTCCGATTCGCTGGCCCTTAGAATCGACTACCCTTAACTGTATATTGATATTTCTCCTTGTTACCAAGGCTCTTTAAATGCATACTGGATACTTCTTAGGCATACCTCAGGAATCACACAAGCTCATAGCTGATTCCACACAGCTCGACGAGCTTCTGCACGAACCACGTTCCTCAATATACATCTCCTCATTCGAAGAAATACTTGAAAACTCCCTCTTGGAGATTCAATTCCTTATACCTCCAGAACCCTCCTGGTTCACCGATCCCTTACTCATCCTTACCGAATCTGATTTCCAAGAAATCTACGAACACTTCGACGGTCTCAGCTTCTTATGGAAACCGTTCCAAGACTACAATACTGAAGAAGAAAAACCTACAGTTCTTTTAGCTGGACCTCCACCTCCTTGACCGTAACTCTTGGGAGACTAGGAAAACATCCAGTGTCCCCATAAAATGCGATGGCCCGACAATGTACTGTCAACACGGCCAAAGCCATGTCGGGAATAGAAGAAGTCTCCCTGGTTAGAAGTGACCAAGCACCTAGACGCTCCAGGTCACCTTTGGCACTGCACCACCTTTCACAGCCTAGTGTAGTCAGAAATTCAGCCCCTGGAACTCGATCAAGCACTCCCCGTCCCCTTGACGCCAGAAATCCAGCTATGGAAAGATTAGCAGAATGTATAGGCCAGGCATAGAGCTACTTCGACCGTACCCTCCAGGAATCGGTTGATATGCAACATCTGGCATACCATGGACTATCTGGTCAAGCTCAGGATGAGGCAAACCAACTCCAGCACCATGCTCAACGGATAACCCGTGGGGAACAGATCATTAGCGAACAGTTGAAACAGGTCAATTTGGGACTTGAAATGTTAGCAACTGTAACCGCCATACTTCAAGATGCAACCACCAAACGGTTGGAGGCAAAGTTGCGGGAGCAGGAAGAACCGGCTGCACACCAGGAAGCGGTAAGTAACCAACTTCATGCTAACATTGGGGCAACAGGACAAGAGTCGTTGGATCGAGACCGCCAGCTTGAACAGGCTTTGGCTAGGCAAAAAGCAGAACTCCTGCAAGGACAAGTGGCCGCACTAAAAGAACATGAGCGGACCAGAGAGGAGTTGCGAGAACTGCACCAACCCCTGGAACAAGAGCGGTCAGAACGGGAGTCCTATGTGATCAGGCAGAATGCCGCATCCGAGTAACTAAATAGAATATTGACTCGGATGAAGGAACCCTTGCTGCTACTACAAGTTGCGAGGAACCCTGCAAGTGTGTGGGAAATAGTGGCGTCACAGCCAATAGAAAATCTGGGCTTGAAAAAAACGGACCACGGCTGATGGCTGAGAAGAGTTTCGGTTAATTCCCCGAAGAGACAAGGAAAGGCAGTGGGTCCAGGTGACGGAAACGGAAATGCCGGAAAGGAACCACCCCCGCCTCCTACGGCATGTAGCCAACCCGGGAGATGATGACGCGGGGTCGGAAGACGGAGTTGGCCCCTCACGATAAGGGGGTGAGCCATCACGACGATCCTTGCCCGGCTGAGAGTTCGAATCCGAAGTAGACGCATGGGTGGACCAACTGGGGCACGCATTATCCAGGACTAATTGCCGACAAGCGGATCCACCTTTCACGTTTGAGAATAAGCCTACTCAGGATATGCGAGTATAGTTATAAAATTATGAGTACTACTTTGGGAGAAACCCATGGCAATTAGAAAATGATGAGGACCGCATCAAGTATGTGTTAGGAAGATTGGAAGGAACCGAGGTGGCACCTTTCTCGATAACATATGGCATTAAAATGACTGTGGACGTCGGATTCCCAAAACAAGAGGGATATGATTTCTGGATCACTCTCCAAGCCGAAGTTACAGAACGATTCTCAGTACTACATAAGGCACCAAAAGCCTTAGCCGATATGGAGAAGGTCTGCTATACAGGGGATATAGAGAAGTATCTCCTTACTATGGAAAACCACAACATCGAGGCCGAAGTATCTGGTATCACTTGGATAACTATAATTCAGAGGCAACTTCCTATTGAAACCATGTGTACGCTATCACATAAAAATCATGACTTGGATACCAATTGGATACAAGCAGTCCGCAGGGTTCTAACGCGGAATAATCGTTCAAGGAACACCAAGTTCTATTCTGGAAGGACGACCAGGGAAAAAGGGACTTCCAGAAAAGAAAACGGGAGGAGGAATCAAAATCTAGCAAGACCACTGCTGGAAATAAGAAACGAAAAACCTATACGCCTGCAGAAAAGGCTGCCTGCAAATTGAAAAAACAAGCTGAGAAAGGGAAAAATGCCCACTCTAAAGGAAAGGTTGAGCATACAAATTGGATTGAAGCTCATAAAGGAATGCCTAAGTACAATATAGAAGAACAAAAGAAAGTCAACTAATACACTCGTTGCAAGTTGGCTAACCATAGTTGAAAGTTCTGCAGGAAACAAACCTAAGTATCGGTTATAGGACAGAAAAGGGGAAATTTCAAACCCCAATATCGACGACCCCAAATAACAAAGTGGCAACCAGAACCCAGGACCAGGGTGAACCAAGTCAACCAGCCCAGGATTTGGGAACTGGAAAACTTGGATGAGACCTGAAAGGGGTATTCAGGCACCGGTAGCGACGGGGACCGGGTACTAGGTTATGGACCCCTTATTGAAACCGAAATTAACAAAGGCACTTGACCTCTTCAAGGTCCTACTAGCAGGTATTCCGCGCTTGTCCGTGGGAATCTCAAAACTAAAGCGTGAGTCACGATAAGCAATCCAGACCTCCGGGAGTATCGCAGACCTTAGAATGACAGGCGAGCAAGAAGCGATTAACTTGGACGGCGGCTCGTGGTAGTCCGTGACTAACTCTAGGAACTTGAAACTCAAAAGAAGAACGCAGAGCGCCACATTTGATGTACACCGAACCTCAGGACGGATGACAGTCAACCAAACCCGCATACTTATAAAGCTCTAAATCCTTACAAAAGATCCAAGGAAGAGTGGACAGACCAGAGCTGACTAGGGACTTCTTAATAATGACAAGGGGAAATCAGTCTAGCATGGATCATGAGAAGCCTTCCAGGAACGAAATATATTACAGGACGGCTGCACAAAGGAATAGTTGGAGAAACGGAAGAGGATTCCACTCATCAAGAAAAATGCAGTGGAAGAGAATGAAGAACTACAGCTACCTAGTCCACACGCTAAATGGAGCGGGATAAGTCCGTGCCCAACCTGGACTACGGCGTTGTGGAAAAGGATAGGCACGATAGACTCATGGGGTAATCGAGCCGATGCGTGAAGAATCCCCTGAATACCACCTAATGATACGAGTTCGGCTCCAGTTACGCAGCGCAAATAGCAGGTGTATGGGAAACTTCGGCAAGCGGTAAAGACCGCTTATAGTTGGCTGCCCAGTACACCAAAGACACAGATTCTAGTTTGCCTGAGGAGGCTGAAATAGCCGAAACCGTGCGTGCATGGTAACAAATACACTAAGTTACCACAACAATGAAAATGTTATACAAAAGACCTGCACAGGCCCCTACCGTCCCAAATAAAAGAAATAAAGCAGAAGCACCTGCCCCGCCTTATTATTCATGCCCAAAAGGCAGTGCAACCATTGAAATAAATGGAGAATGTATCCCGATTCGCATTCTATTAGACTCAGGGTCTAATATATTCCTAATTAACCAAGAGCTTGTGAATAAACATCTCCTACCATACCACACATTCAGGAATTGCTTGGACATTCACACCTTTGAAGGAACCACTGCGGCAAATGCGGGAAAACACTACACACATCCTAATCTCTTAGACATCAGGAACAACGCACACCGATCTCACATTTCTTGCAAAATTGCCAATGCTGGCAAATGTGACCTTATCATCCCATTTGGATGGGGGCATACAGAACATCCCATAAGGCACATCGAGGATGCGCAAAAATGGACATTTAAAGACGAGAAATGCCAAAGTCATGTTAATGATAAATGCATAGACTTTACATTTGAATGGGTTGAGACTGTGGCATACGACGCAGAAGCAAGATATATTAGAATAATCGAAATAGCACCCACTCAAGTGTCAAAAAAGATCCTGCAAATACCTCAGGAATACCATGAATTCAAGATGGTGTTTGCACCAGAAACGGCAGAGAAACTAGCAGGAAGAAGAATATTTGACCACGCCATTAACTTGATACCCGGCACAGTATGCCCATGGGGCCCGATATATACTATGTCAGCCCATCATCCGGAGATGCTTTGCAAGTACCTGCAGAAAATGCAGGATCAAGGGAAAATCGTGGAAAGCAAATCTCCTGCTGGGGCTCAAATTTAATTTGTCCCTAAACCTAACAGTTCGATGAGGCTATGTGTGGACTACCGACAGTTGAAAGAGCTGACGGTGGCCAACAAATACCCACTACCCTAATGAGTGAGCTCCGCGAAAGGGTGGCTGGGGCCCAAATATTCACTAAACTCAACTTAATAGATGGCTATCACCTCCTAAGGATAAAGGAAGGAGATGAGTGGAAAACTGCATTCCGGAACCGATACGGCCACTTTGAACACAAAGTAATGCCATTCGGGCTGGTAAATGCCCCGGCCACATTCTAGGCCATGATGAATAAATTTCTACATGAATTTTAGGATCATGGAGTGGTGGTATACCTAGACGACATCCTAATTTACTCCAAGACGGAGAAAGAACAAGTCGACTTGGTCAACAAGGTACTCTCTCGCTTAGAAGAATATAACCTAGCTGTATCGACCACCAAGTCAGTTTTTCACGTCGATACAGTGGAATTTTGGTGGTATATTGTGGCAATTGATGGAGTCACCAGGAGTGAAAGAAAGGTTGAAAGCATAAAAGATTGGAAGGCACCAAGTTGGGTCAAGAAGGTGCAAATATTCATTGGCTTTACCAATATTTGCTCACGTTTCATTCAGGATTTCTGCAAAATCTGTAAACCAATAACCGAAAGATTGAAGGGCGACCCCAGAAAATTCAGCTGTAGGCTAGAACAGGATGGGGTATTTGAAGAACTTAACAAAAGATTCATCTCTGCCCCTATACTCAGTCATATCTACCCTGACAGAAAAACAATTGTGTAAACAGATGCTAGCGATTTTGCTCTAGGATGCGTCCTCACAGAGTTTAAAGACAAATAGCTACACCTTTTGGCTTTCCACTAACAGAAGCTGAGCCCGGCTGCGCCAAATTATGAGATCTATGATAAGGAACTATTGGCGATTCTGAAAGCATTTAAAGAGTGGAAACAGTATCAGGTCGGAACAGAAAAACCAGTGACTGTCTACACTAGTCACTAGAACCTACTAAACTTACTTACAAGTAAGGTATGGAATCTACGGCAAATACGATAGGCTCGCTACTAGCCAACTACAATTCCAAGATAGTATACCGACAGGGAAAACGAGGCAAAAATCCTGATGCAGCAAGACGACGTCCGGACTACCTTCCTGAGGCGGGAGTTGCGCATAGCAAACTGTCAATACTCAAGCCTTCTCACTTCGAAAACACATAGGTTCACTTGAATCAGCCATAAATGGAGGAAAGAATAAATGGCATAGAGTCAACTGATTTCTTGCAAATAGAATTGCTAACTCCGAAAGCACGAATGGCTACAAGAAGGGCCTGACTAGGAGCCGGACACGACCTGTACACACTAGAGGCTTTATAATTCCGGCCAAAGGATAAAGGTTCTTGGAAACTGGAATATCCGTCAGATTACCAAAAGGAACATAGGCACAGTGAGCACCACGCAGTGGAATGGCCGCCAAATTTGGGATCTGCATTGGCCGTGGAGTAATCGACGCTGATTACACTGGAGAAGTCAAGGTTATCATAATAAACTATGGATACCAAGATTGACAGATTCGCAAAGGGGACCGAATGGCACAAATGCTCATTGAGAACATACACATGGCTGAAGCGATAGAAGTTGACGAACTATCAGTAACTGCAAGGGGCAAAGGCGGATTTGGAAGCACGGATGTATCACTCAGACGATCAGCTGCAACCAAGACCCAGGTAGTGGTTACATACTTGTAAGTGGACCTGGCTGAAAATGAGTTTCTTGATGAAATAGACCATCAAGCAAGACAAGACAAAGGGATACTCCTAATGTCTAATGCTATAATGTCCAACGTCGATATTAGGAAATATGACCAAACATTATTAAAAACTATCAAAGAGGCAGGCCAGAACGATCAAGTGTGGCAGCAACGCAATCAAGAATTGGAAACGTTAACCAAAGAGGCCAAACCATTACCAAGTCACTGGGCAGTGTCTGAAGGACTGATATACTATAAGAATCGCTTATACATTTCAGACTACGAACAGCTGCAGACTACTATAGCCAAAGGTTGCCACGACTCTAAGGTAGCTGGATACTTTGGACAGGAAAGACTCTGGAAATTGATACCTGAGACTTTTATTGGAGAGGGCAGACCCCGTGGATAAATGACTACGTATGGTCATGGGACCAATGTCCACATAATAAATCCCCACGACATGTGCAGTTAGGTCTGCTGCATCTCTAGAAGTCCCTTTCGCAGCCTGGTCATCCATATCGACCGACTTCATCACACAACTACCAGAATGACTAGGAAGAACACAAATTATGGAAGTCGTGAATCAGTTTACAAAGATGGCTCACTTTATAGGTCTGGAAAGTAATGCAACTGCAAAAGAAGTTGCAAATGTATTCTTGAGGGAAGTCTGGAAGCTACATGGACTTCCAGCAGAAATTATATCCTACATGGATTCAAAGTTCTGTGGAGAATTCTATGAATCCCTATGCAAATCCTTATGGATAAAACGAAAGATGTCAACTGCATACCACCCACAGACTGATGGACAAACGGAGAGGACTCATCAAGTGCTGGAAGGATACCTCAAATACTTGATCCATTATGATCAACCTGACTGGTACCAGTAGTTACCACTAGCCGAGCATGCCTATAACAATTCGGTAACAAACGTGGATGGCATGTCACCCTTCTATGCCAACTATGGATTGTATCCACAAACAGAATAGATGAAGGAACGTGAAGCCCAAAATCCAGGCGCCCAGCTGTATGCACACTGGATACAAACAATACACCAGCTGGCGAGAGTAGTGTTAGAACAAACGTAGGAAAATAAAAGCAAATATTACAACCGAAAGGCTAAGCAGCAACCAGACTTCAAGGTCGGGGAACTGGTCATGTTAAATGCATAAACCATACGCACCAAGCGACCCTCAAAGAACCTTAGCCCAAAACTGTATTGCCCGTTTAAGGTATTGGAAAAAAGGGTAGAGCGTGCCTACAAACTAGAAATATGACCAAGGTGAGGGATCCATCCGATATTTCATGTATCATTATTGGAACCCTATCGAACATCTAATCGACCAGCAAGGGAACAACCTCCCAGCGATCCAGATGAAACCGATTCAGATTATGGATGGGAAATCGAAAGAATCCTGAAGAGTGAAATAATCTCTTATTCACAGCGCGTTGGAGGTCAGAACCAACCGATGGATGAGTTACGGTACTTTGTGCAGTGGACTGGCTGTTCCGAAGATGAAATTACTTGGGAACCGGCAGACCACTTAGAGCATGCACAGGAATTGGTGAAGGCATTTCATCGGGAGAATCCGGATATGCCAAAGCGGGCAGATGTTGAATGACAAGGAAAAGGTTATACTAGCGTGGCCAAGCAAACGCGTTAGGTTTTTCACCCTACCATGTCGAGTTCAAGAAGGGACTGGAAAATTTCTGAATTATTTAGGTTTGGGTTTTATATTTAATTTTTATTGTTATTTTGAGGGGGTACCTAAAGAGAGGTTAACCTTTGAAAAGCGATTCGGGTGGAACCGCATAGAGGAGGGAGCTCGTGTAGAACACAAACGACTCCCAAGAGGATTACATTACTTTTTCAGGAGGAACTACATGAATCTAAACCTCTACAGGCAATTACCCCCATGCGGCCCTGGCATTCGCCTTGAGAGTTGACACTGGCACCTTGCACAATTGCTCGTTTACTAAGAAATACAAGAAATTGGACCACATCTACTAACGCTGTATACGTCGTTACCGTCACGGTCTAAGGCTATAATGTCACATTGTCCATCTCGAGGTCACGTGTTCAATTCCCCGGTCCCGCGGGGTTATTGGTCGAATGAGATATTTTGTACCAATCGGCTTTGCATTTGCATACCTTCCTGTAAGACGATAACGATGACCCGACCGAGGGACTTTCACCCAACCATCCAGAACGGCCTCCCAGCATGTAAATGCAAGTCGAATGGAAGATCGGTCGGTCGCTTGAAGAGTTATAAGCAAAAATATCCAATGAGCCTTACAGGTGACTGAGGTCACCGACGCATGGCAACATGAGAGTTGTTCACCTCATATACGGATAAAGCACAAGTGCATTTGGCCTGTAAATCGGTGGACTCCCATTGGAGGATAGGACGCTATCATTCCAAAGAATGGATGTGGGGACTGAAGGCCGTGGATGTGTTGGAAGGAGTTATCAGGGTCAAGAGAGCTTGCCACTTCTTAATTAAAGAGAAGATATCTTCATAGTTGTAAAGCCGTGGGATCAAGGTCGCAGGGTATAAATACCTGTGCAGTCCCCGGTCTTGGATAGAGCATCAAGCAACGGAGAAGAGATCTTATCAATATCATAGGTTTTTACTCTAAAATCTTTACCTATTCGCCTTCCTAGACAAACTCCATTTATGAAGAAAGATTTAAGCCTAGTCCGATTCGCTTGCCCTTAGAATCGACTACCCTTAACGGTCCTAAATCAATGAATACATCTCAAATGGCCGCAGTGATCCTGCGTAAGTCGGCTATAGCTCCATGCATACGCTAGAGAACCACCTCCAGTCTTTTGATCCTTACAGTCCATATTTGGTGTGGTATAAAGGCCATGTTAAAGGTAGCGCGTGCGAATTGCCATTTTTCCACCACAATGTCCTAGATTATGTTAGATATCTCATGCGACAGATAGTGTACCGAGATGACTTGGTCTACGCAGCTCAGTCCGAGTACGTTCCCAATGGACAAAGGATATACGCAGAGATGCATAAGGCTGACTGGTGGTGGGATGTTCAGCTAGACCCTCTCCACCTCTTTCCCAAAAAAGCTAGCTGACTCACTCTAGGAGAAACTTGCGCCTGGTGCGATTCTTGTTCCCATTATTGGGATGTCTGATCAGACCCATCTCTCAATTTCTCCGGCGATAGTAAACCGTAGCCAGTCAATATTAGCTTAGAAATCTTCTGTCAACCAGGCGCAACAGCCCTGCGTCAATGGCAGTTGTACTACTTGCACTATTACCTGGCCCACACAAACTTGCAAAGTCCTCCAAAGCAGATCAACTCCTGAGAAAAATGAACACTGACACAATCCAAAACCTATTCGAGCTCATCTTTGCTCCCCAACAATACGCAGCCGGTGATGGCGTACCAATTGACTGCATTGACGGGAAGGTACAGTGGTGCTTTCCAGTCTCGTCAGCCTGGATAGCACACCAGAAGGAGAATGTAGCACTGTACAGGGTAAAATCCAATGCTTCTCCCAAATGTGAGGTACCAACCGTCGAATTAGGGACCAATGTCGGCAACTATCGAGCCTGGTACTACGCAAGATACGAACGTGAAAACCAGTTCTCATAATTTGACGCCCAGGTCGCGTTTGACAGTCTTGGCATGTCTTTAGGGCAAAATGTTTTTCATGGACTTCACCAAGTTTCAGTGTCCGATTTGCACAAACGGGACTTACTCCATACTGTTTGTCTTGGTTTATTTAAACATATGATTAACTGGATCCAAGAGTTTCTGAAGAAACATGGACAACTGAAGGCTTTTGACGACGTTTGGAAGGCATTACCAACATACCCGGGGTTTATTGTGCCCATAATAGCCTACCGTGAGGTTACACGGGGGCAAGGAAAGGAGATGAGGAATTTTGGTCGCAGTATTTTTGGGGTTCTCGCCGTCACCCTACGACAGCCAACAACTTCACAATTAGTTCCTTTGAGACGTGCTCTTGAATGCGTCAAGGAGCTGGCTGACTACAATTTGCTGCCACAGTATCGAAGCCATACGTCTAACACCATGGCTTATATAGATTATTATCTAGACTAGTTTCACGGCCTGAAAGATATATTCTGGGAGATTCGAGTGCCTAAACGCACACGGGCTAAGGTTGACAAGCAACGAAGGGAGTTGCGGTATCTGGGAAAGGAGATCAGCCAGGGGGTTGCCCTATCCAAGCGGCATCGGATGCGTGACAACAATTGCCAGGAAGAGAACGACTGGCATCTTGAATTGATTCATAGCGAATTGCATTTCAATTTTCTCAAGATACATCTACTGAGCCACTTCATAGATCATATACTACAGTTTGGCAATATTACGATGTATTCCACCGAGTTTGGAGAGGTCACGCATAAGGATCAAATCAAGGATGGCTGGTAACGATCTAATAAAAATGAACCAGCTCAACAAATCTTGAACAGCTACAGTCGTTCTCACGCGATCCGAATGAGACTTATGAATCTGGAATCTCTGCAACGTCGCGGCGCCTATCCCTCTGTGACGTGCTGCAATGTTTAAATAGTACGACGAGTACTCTAACCGTGCCAGTGCTCCGCAGAAGGGTGCTGAGGCGGTGTCGGAACGACGTGTCCTCTGCGGTTGATTTTATTAAGGTTTCGGGAGTCACCATCGATCTATATGTCGTTAAAAGAACTGATATAGCCTGTATAACCTACCTGCCGAACAGTGCCTTCCTGAAGAATCTGCAATACTGCGATCACTTCTTTTTGAACTAATGACGCAACTCGAAATCCCAGTCCCAGTGTTCCTAGAGACAGAAGTTTACGACTTCCACCGGCCACCATGCACTGCGGCACTACAATTCCGGAACGAGGGGAGCCACAATGAGTGGGTTTGGGTAAAGGCTAGCACTGAAGAGACGTATGGTGCTGTGAGGGGGCATGTGTTGTCAAAGCTTGTAGTGCTCTTCAAAGTCCGGGATTTCACCCACAGGGATACGGTGCGCTGTGTCGCCGCTGTTCAGATGTTGAGTGCAGTCAACTCGGGGTACGTATCGGCCGTGCATTGCCTTGTTACTGTACAAAAGAGGTAGGGCGCCCGTGACTTTGCAATTGTTGATATAGGGACAATCCTCTGCCTAGCGCACCTTATACCGGAGGCATACGGGCACGGCCTCGTCAACAGCAAGATTGATTTGTGAACGTTTAAAGAGGTTTATTGTAGAATCTGAATATCAAAACCTCAGGGCTTGGCTAAGCATGGGTGTTCTAAGTCCACATGTGGGAAACGACCACGGCAGGGTCCTGGAGCAGGAATCTTGTCTACGCCTCTGGGATCTCTGAGGCGTAGACCAGCTTCCCACTCTAGGACCCCCGCTCTCCAGTGTGTTATGAGGCTGCCAGGGACTTGCAATGTATATAGATATAAGCTAGAAACAAAATATAAATAAACCCTAATACCAAACTGGCGAGATGTGAAAGTATGAACTAGAACTAAAGAGGTTAGGACGCTGACTGGCCCGGACGCCCAAAGGAGTGAATTGTTAGAATCACAAGAGAGATGCGTCAGGACGCACGCAAGAGAGGGCCGGAAGCTGGCGCAATCAGGAGAAGAAGTAGGTAGAACCAGTGGTAGGAGATAAACAGGACGTTGATGGCACGCGACGTGGTGTCATGAGGCCAGGAGCGTCGCCTGGCAACCCGGAATGCAAGGGATTTGGGCGGGCGTTACTACGCAAATCTGGACGCACAGGACGCACAGGACGCAGTAGACGCACAGGACGCAGGGGACGCAGCGGAGAGGTTGCTTGCGTCTATACTCAACGGCGACGGATCCCATACGGGATATATTTTTCCTGATAAGCTGGAGGAAAAAGACTATTATCTGAGGTAGACTACGTGGGAGATCCGTTCCTGAAAGGAAGATCTTGGAGGGCAACAAGAAGAGGGAAACTTTCTACTGAAGTAAAAAATCCTATCAAAGTCTTACAGACATTACTGCTAGGAAGGCAGTTATGTCTAATAACAGCAATTAATGAAATATGATGTGAAAAAACATTGTATCCTTCGAAGGTTCGTGTATAGGAGAGTGCAGGTTGTACCTTGATCAAAGAATTCATACTTCCTCAGAGGGTGGAGGTGAACAGGCCCCGTAGTTTCTTGTCTCAAGTCTGATAGTATTGGTTCTTGTGCTTTGCAGTATGGCAAAGAGTCGGTGTTGTTGGAGGTGAGCTACTAGAGGTAGAGGTGGATGATCTGAGAGACTTATACTGCCAGCAACTGTGGTCAGTATAACTGGAGGAGGATGATTCGTAGCTGTACAGGGTGGCTCCGGTATCCCCTGGTCAGGATGAAGGCAAATGGAGGCAATATTATCGTGCCTGCTGGGGCAAGCCCCATCAACAGCAGAATGTTTACTACTACAATTGATGCAGATAGTAGGAAAGGCAGTGCAGCAGCTAAAGACAGATATCAGGTAAGGTTCTCTTGGACAGGAGAGGTTGGCAAATCGATGGTCAGACTTTGACTACATAGGGTGCAGATAGAATAGGTGTTTATCTTGTCCTTGTACAAAGAAAGATAGTGGTAAAAGCCGAAACAGTTGCAGCACTCGATGATCTTTCAGGTACTATAAGTAGGCCTAACATTATGGGTAAGTGAGAAGAGTCTGATTAAGTGCCTTAACATCTGGATATCAGCTTAGTTAATCGATACAAGAAAAGTAGTTCTGTTGGAAGCCATCTTCCCTGTATCAGGCTGCATGAAGTGGACACCAAAGAAGAGCATTTATAGTATTAGAGATAGATTCTAGGATCTGTAGACAGAGTTCAGCTATGTCAAAGGGTAGTGCTTCAAGTGGTACATTGAGTATAAGGAGATCCATGCTAATATGCACAAGTCTGAAAACCTGGTAAGAGTTTTCACCAACGTGAAAGGTTTAGTTAAGCTAGTTGGTCATTGCTTAACAGAAGGGAGAGTGGGAGGTAGGTAGGGTGTGAGGACTATCTGGTAAGGATTCCAGTACCATTCCTTTTAATAGATACTGTGAAGGCTAGGGGAGAGTTGAAGAGAACTGGTTTAGGACCCCAGCCATGATATTTTGGATGTGTGGACGTGGTGGATGTGAGAGAACTTTTCTATTCTCAGATGCCCGCCGCTACTAACTAAATAGGACTAACAAACATGTGTGCGTAACTAGTGGTTTACCCTCAAGTCCGTCCTATTTTCTTCACAACGCAACTAGGGTGGTTGCCCGTACCCCACTCCACTCTACAGATATTGGGTAGGGTTGCAACCAGGTAGATTGAGCTTTCCATAGGGGGCAGGGACGAAGATAGGGGCATAGCGGTAGCGCTTGGCCATAGGCAGATGGGCAGCAGGTTTGGAAACTACCTCTTTGGTGGATGCAGCGCCTTGGGCAGCTGTTGAAGGCTTCTTGGCCTTCTTGCCTGTCCTGGCCACTTGGCCCCAGGTGTCAGCAGGTTGAGGGGTGAGGAGGGCAACAGTGAACTCAAGTGTTGGGCAAGGTAGGAACTGGGAGAGTGGGGGTTATGTTTTCTTGTATTCAAGGGCTTCAGTAGAGTAGGGGTTATATGAAGCAAAGAGAATAGCTGCAGGGAAGGAATCCTAATAGCTAGTAGCATACGTTTCAGGATTGTGATACTATAGTCTATTATTAGAGTTAGGGAGGTCAGGTGTATTGAGAGTACTATTTCATAAGTTGAGTAACTATCATTTTCTTTCCCTTAGTAGGCTTTATGGTGATAGTGGTGGGAGTATAGAGTGAATAGGAGGCAGGAGGAGGTGGAGGAGCCCTGGGTGTAGCTCTTAGGGCAGCGACTTGAAAGGTGAAATGTTTAAGCTGAGCTTCCAGTCTGGCAGGATTAGTTCCACGGACCTTAGAGGTAGTATGGGTTGAGTAAAGTAGTTGAGTAAGTGTGGAAACTAACAAAGTGAAATACTGGTCCCTATTACTATGATACATAGTATTGACCTTTGATGAGAGATTATTCATAGCAGGGGCTAAGCGGTAAAACGGCAATACTCTCTGAGAGAGCAGATGTTGATGACAAGCTTTATATGGGAGACCTTGTTCACATCAGGGGTGTAGAGGCATGTGAAGGTTTGGGGGTCGAGGTGAGTCAACCAGGAAGTATCATAGAGGAGATGCAGTTGCTGCGAACCTCATGAATCTCAAGTGGAATCAAGGGGGCAGGTATATGATATTATAAGTGTGTGTTGGAGTGATGCCCATCGCAAGTGGAGGCTGGGTGCATAGGGGCTGTGGACCCAGGAGGGGGTTGTGGCAGAGGAGGAAGATGAGGAGGACATAGCATTCATCATTTTGAAATTAAACATCTTTAACAAAAATGTACAATGAAGTCTTCAATCAGACACAAGCCACTTCTAGGTGAAAAAATAAAAGACTGGATGTATCCAAGTTCTGAATGATAATAGCTGTAATCAAAAAATTTCAACTTTGAAGCTTGGCTAGCTGCCCTGCAGGTTCTGCAGCCTGGAGGAGATACAGTTCCATGGTTATAGTTGTTGCAATAGTTCATGTTGGTAGTTTAGGTGACTGACAGGGGTCATAATTTCAAGAGAGAGGTAGGTAAGCAAGGTGGATCAGGTGACATTCTTGTACCTTAACAAAGAATATATCAGATAATCAAAAAAAAAAATCAAAAAACCTATAGGTAAGGGATCATCAAACAAATGTAAGAGACCTTAACAATGTAATCAGTTAATAAGTTATTTAGTTAGGAAATTATCTTTCTAGTATTGAGAAACTTTACTCTTTTACTTCTATCATGACCTAGGTTTCCTAACAGTGCTTGGACTTTCTTGATATAATTATAGCCTATCCAATTCAAGAGTATCAAATTAGCAATCCTGTCACATGTCTTTACTATAGCCAAACTTCAGTTCTTATATCCGTTAATTAGCTCTTATGAAATGAATATTTCATTTTCCCTCTATCTAGTGCCATATCCATGTTCCTCTATGTTAAAGGTAAATATATGAGATAATCGAATCAAATTCAAATATCAAAAACCCCTTGATTAAAAGATCATGATGTTATAGAGCAGAAACCTTCACTATATCACAAGTTAAGAAACTCAAATAACTTTATCTTCTATTGGTGAATTCAAAAGAAGCTGTACCTCTACTTTTTCTGTCTTTTTCGATCATAATATAGCTCAGGTACTTCAACTGAAGTAAATTTGCTACTGTATAACAATCATGATACCTTTTGATAAAATTTTTTAGATAAAATCAGTCTATGTTAAAATTACTATATACCTAGTTTACTTCCCTTGTCCTTAGAATCAACTATACCTAATAGTACCTACTATTAATTTTCAACTAGAGCAGGTGCCTTCCCTCTATGCCTGTGCTGTATACTTGTATTTGCCTTAACTGAAACCCATTATAGTTTGCCATTTGTACCTAGTTAAACAAGACAATCAGGGTTGAAACACAGAGTGAATTATTGGTATTTGCAAAAGGTTCAATTATCTAAAGTTTATAGTTCTTTGAATAGTTACTATTGCGACTGTGTCTGGGGTTATTTGACTCGGAATTCATATAGACTGACTGTTCCTGCAATATTGTTTCCTGCTAACAACGTTCATAGGTAAATTAACTACTAGCTTGACTACGCATTTCAATTTTTGAATAAGCCTTTACTTGCTGACTGCAGAGTTTAAAAAGGAGGTCTGGCATCATAGTGGCAGAAATATTAAGAGTATTCTATGATAATAACAACAGCATACTATATTTACCTAGTAAATTATATTGCGAGAAGAATTTATCTTTAGTTCTACAGTTATGTGATACCACCCGATTATGTTGACCCAGAGGGTGTCTATGGTAACCTACAAAGTTTTGTCGTGCTACAATGTTATGTTGAGCTGTCAGACACTCTTTTGAGTGCCCCTGGCTGTGAACCTCTAGCATCCCTGAGTTGTCACTCTGAAACTACGACCTTGGTATATATAATATGTGTGTGTCCAGGGTTGTGAGCTTGCAAGCATGCGAGCCTTCTGGTATCTAGCCACCACCTTGGCGCCAGTATCATCGAACATAATCACCAGCAATCATTTGGACAAAATAAAAATAAATACACTAAGACAACAATAAAATGTTGGCAAAGTAAAGAACTTAGTTGGTTATGTTCTCTCTTGTCTTGCAACCACGATACCTATTGTAGACGACAGGTTTATGTGAGGAAACCACAATTTTCTACTTTCCTCTTGGTAAGTCTCCATCTCCCTTCCATACCCACATGCTAATAAGGGAGGGACGAGACTCCATGGTGCTCCCCGCCCCCCTGCCTCCGTTCCTGCTCTTATGCCGTTGCAGCACTGTTCCTGATCTTTAATCGTCCTCCTTGGGCATCGGTTGGCCTCCCGGAACTGAGGTTTCTTGCTGACTCATTTCCGCACCCTTCGTTCCACAGTCGCACGGGCATGCCGCGCAGCATACGTGACCATACTTCCAACAATTACACAGCCGATATTTGGTTTAGTCTGTGAACCAAGGTCTAATCCTCCTTCCTTAGATTTCTAGGATCTCTGTATTTCACCATCGCTCCCTCCGCCTTCTTTTTCAAAATTTTTATATATGCTTTTGAGAAATTCTAATTCACGATTCCTTTATTTTATTATGTGGTGACTCTCTATGACTTCTGTATCGAGACTCATTCGTCATGCTTTCACATCTGATTCCCAATCTGATTCTCAAATGAATACTGGTAGTTTATCTTGAAGATTCATGTACAGATTTCTCTTTTTTCATGATGGGGTCATCGTCTATCACTCGTGAGAGCGCGAGCGAGGACTATAGGTGGATGCTACAATATGTGTACGCGGATACCTAGTTTAACGGGGAAATCCTTTTCAATAGAGACTTTGCGAAAAGACTCTGGATCTTAGGCAAATGGGGTTGTGGGCCAACCAGACGGTCAGGATTTGACTCTGGATGCGAGAACGCAAAGTGTCTAATACCAATTGATCTCGGGCCCTCCCTGTAGAATACCAGCATTGTTTTTTTTATCCCGGCAAAAGGATGACGGCTCACCCATGATTCTTATTGTGCCAAACAAGGTAATAAGCATGGTCTAAACATAGCTTGATAGAATGCCTGCCCCGGAAATTCCTAAAAAGGAGATTTTAAGTTAATGTTGTTTACCTGGATAGTTGCCTTTTGGCATGTGGGGGGGGTCGGTGCATTTTTAAAGAGCGACTAGATTTTTTTTCAAAAAAATTATAGGTGGGTTTTCTTGCTTTGGAGTTGGAGTATTATCTTCCCAGATGTGGGCAAAATATTGTACTTTTGCCGGGATAAAAATCATTGCTGGTATTCCAGAGGAAGGGTCGGGGTTTAGTTGGAATAGAACATATAGCAAGTTATCTCTAGTTTGACACGTAAAAGGGCCCAAGCAAATTGACTTTCATTCTCACTCGGATTAGTAAAAGGCTTGGCATATCGTCGAGCTCGGAAACAGATGAAGGGTTAAAAGCAGCAGTTTCTTCGACAAAAGAAGGCCCATTGTCTGATAATGTCAAGTGAGACGTCCGCTTCTATTTAGCATAACTTTTACTGCTCAAAGCTTTGCGACATCGGACCCCCGGAGCCCGCACCCAGCTTCATCACATATTCTCAACACAACCTCTCGCACTGCCATCACCTCCTCAGTCGTGGCCCCATTGTTTATTGATCCGCGCAAGTGCCCTTTAAGCTGTGGATTGACCTATTGGCAAATGTTAGCCCTCTCATGTTCTCCCAGGCACTTATTCGGCAAAGCGAGTTTCCTACGAACATCCTGAGGGATCAGTCCCGCAATCAAACAGAAACTGGTATCTCGTTGCCCAATCACCTCGGTATTACTAAGCACATGGCCATACAGTAATTCGGCCACTACAGCAAGGTCTTCATAAGAATTTCGCATTCCCCCCATGACTCGTTTTGCCACTTTCCCATACACCTTTTCGAAGAATAGGCCGCCTCTTGTCAAGGCGTCTGTATGGTAGGTGGGTTGGAGAGATAATCGACGGTGGGTAGTCGTTGGTGCAGATAGAATATGAGGGGTGATAACAGCCTTGAGCAGATTTAGGGAATTGATTGCCTAACCTTTTAGACACATTAGTAGCGATTTTAAGGGAGTGGGTTCGCTGGGTTCAGAAAGACCTTAGGTAAGCCCCCGATAGCAGTACTCTTCAAAATCGCCTCACGAAGTTTTTGATGGATGGTTAAAGCACTCTCACGATCTCCATGCGAGATGACGGCGCCGGTTAACTCCCTTTCCACATACTCTTGCGTTTCGCTACCGGGGATGGCAGCCTCTTGAACGGCGTACTCCCATACTCTAGGAATTTCCTCTGGACGGTTGATGATCGAAAATGCTACGGAGGCAATGAAATAGAAAGTGTGTTTCGGTAAATTAGGATGGTGATGCAGGGATTTGAGAAATGGAAAAGTAGCGATTGGGGGTATTGGGAGAGACATCGCAACACGATGGATATCAAACATTGGGTGGAGTTGACTGTCCCCGCCCGAGTTGTTGGTTATAAAGGCCAACTCGGGTGGCTCGTTCTGAGTCGGATGGGATGTAAATTTATGGATCATATGAGCTTCGGGAAACCAATTAACCTCGGGTCCTAACCTAACTTGGCAAGGACGTCATCCTCTTTTTTTGAATTACGTAAGCAGACACGGTGTTCTCACTTTTTCTTGGCTGCTTCCCTGTCAAAGGACCTTCAACATCTTAGCTCAAGCAACGAGCCCAAAACCAACTTTGTTTCTCTGGTTCTACTCCCCCCTCCACTTACATCCCTCATCCCCTCCTCCTTGATTCTAACTTTCCCATCTAGACTTCACAATGCGGCTTGCCGTCTACGGCGCGGTGAGCTTCCCCACCTATATCTCTGGCTTCTCAGGTTTTGCTGATTGTATCCATGCAGACAAGTACCCTTCTCGGCGTAGGTGTGATTCTCAGCGCATTCAACCACCGTGCAAACTTCTATTCCGCCTGCGTCCACCTGGGGCAATCCAATGCCTGCCTCATGGTTTTGACGAACTTGTTGTTACTTTTATCCGTCCTCTTCGGCCACGGCCTACAGCTTGTCTTTTATGGACCTTTACGTGCTCCCGAGATAGAAAGACTTTATGAGAAGGCATGGTATGCTGTTACTGAAACATGTTTGGCTATGACAATCTTCCGCGATGAATTCGACGTACGATTTATTGTGATGTTTGGGGTTTTGCTTTTTATCAAGTGCTTTAGTTGGATTGGGGGCGGCCGGGTTGAATTCGTCAGTTCCCTGTAATCCTGCTTGAAGACTTAGCTGACAATGGCAGATGGAAACCCAACCCCCGGCAAACCCTACCCTGTTTCATATACGCTTGGCCTCTTCGCTCATCCTTCTACTTTCGGCTTGTGGGGCGATGCTCTGGCATTCCGTCCTTTCTGTATTAGAGCGGGGCCGTCCCAACATGATGGTTATGTTTGCTTTCGAATTTGCAATTTTGTTGATTACCTCCTTGGGCATTACGGGAAGATATTTTCTGAATGTGGTGGAAAAATTCATCCTTAAGCGTGAAGCAGCTCGGAGAAGGGAAGCTAGAGCAGTTGAGCGGGACGTGATCCGCAATCGACGTAGCGAACAGAGGGTAGAGAACCAACGGAGACGAGATTTAGGCGAAATTTCCGACGATGAGGCCGAGCCTCAGGAGGATGATGAGGAGGACGATGACGAGATTGATGTCGGCGGATGGGAGGAAAAGGGCACTTGGGTCTTTTACTTGGAGCTGGCTACAGGTCCGTGATGCATGCCCTAGGAAATGAATACTACTAATCCTGCAGATTTATTGAAACTTGCCACTTACCTGTGCTTCTTCGCCATCGTTCTCACTTGGTACGGTCTACCACTGCACATCATACGAGATGTCTACCTCACCCTACGATCCTTCATTACTAGGATCCGGGATTTCATTCGTTACCGCAGGGCGACCGCGCACATGAATTCGCGATACCCAGATGCTAGTGCGGACGAAGTAGAGCGCGAGGGTGTTTGTATTATCTGCAGGGAAGAGATGCGCGCTTGGACGACAGGAGCGGAAAATGAGGGCGGAAGAGCCGCTGGAACTCAAGATCAACGGTCCAGGCCAAAACGGCTTCCATGTGGTCATGTCCTCCACTTCTCGTGCCTTCGCAGTTGGCTGGAGAGGCAGCAACGGTGTCCCACATGCCGCCGGCCAGTCCTCGACGAGCCGGCTCCTAATGGCCCCGGCGGTAACAATGCCCCGAATGCTGCTGCACCTGGACCGCCTGGGATCAACTTTCAGGCTGGAGCGGACGGATTGGGTTTTAGGGCCGAGATCGCATTTGGGATGGGTGGGCCGGGCCTTGTGCAGAACTTGATGGACAGGATGAATCCGCCACCGGCCCAGCGGGGAGACCGAAATGCCCAGCGACCCCACGATCAAAATGCCGATGTCGCACGCGCAATGATAGGCGCTACAGGGAATATGCGGGCAGAGATTGACCAGCATATAGCGAGGACTCGACAACTCCTTGATCGTGAATTAGCCATGATCGATATTACGCAAAGACAGCTCAGGCAGTTGCAAGAGTTACAGATACACGCTCAGATCGCTGCCGGAGGTGCTCAGGCGGCCTTAGATGCTGCTGCTAGACCTGCGGATCCAGCTGTCCCAGCTCCACTGGAAGCTAGAACTCAAGTTACTCCTCCGGGCCAGTCTACAAATGTTGGGGCCCCAGGAGCTCGTTTCCCCACCTCTGGTAACCAGAGCGCCGCCGGCACTGCCCTCCCCACGGCCAGTCATCCAATCCTTAGCGGTCTTCAACCCAATCCTGGTACCCTTACCAGCAGCCCTCCGCTGCCTGCTGGCATGACACTTCCATCTGGATGGAGTGTTGTTCCCTTAGCTGTTCCTGGAACTGATCCGGTTACTAATACACCCAACACTCCGACCAACAGTGGCGGCGTCCGCCTCCTCCTACGACGGGAGCAGCGGACCTACCAGGAATGGATGAAAGCTTACCATGCCCGTATGACCCCAGCTGCTGAGAGAACGGAGCGGGAGGGGGATCTGAGACCTGTTCGTCCGTCAATCAGCAGGGCCGTTCCTCCCTCTAGCGTTCTCAGTATACCCCTCAGCACTGCGTCCAACACATTTTCAGTTCCTACCATCCCCGAAGATATATCTACTCGCCTCTCGAGAACACAAATTGCGAATCTAAGGCCTAGGGTTCGCGGGAGCGTTGCGGTTATCAGCCATTTTGTCCAATATCATGTGGATGAAGATAGACTTGGTCTGGCATTGGAGATACTCGATGGCTTGCCGGGACAATTCAGAAAGGATATACTTGACGGATGGCCGGATCGGGAGATGGCACAGGTCTTGAGCACTGGTGAGGAAAACTTGTCTCCTGCTACATCTGGACGATGCGATCTGGCTGCCTATCACATCTCAGTCCTCGCCTTGCAGCTTCCGTTCGAGGGCAAGATCCGCCTCCTCCTTGGCATCCCGAAGACTCACTTCCGTGATTGCCTCGTTCGGTACTTGCAAGACCCCCAAATCGGCGCTGAGCTCGAGAAACTGGATATCGCAATTTCTGACTTAGACCAGCCACTTCCAAATGTTTCATCACTACTCGAGAGCATATCTGACTGGACCGAAATCCCCAGCCTTTCCGCCAGTAGTGACAAAGATTCTACAGAGAAGGCCGAGAGGGAAACTAGAGAGATCGCAAATAAGCGGATCCAGGTTCTCAACGATATCAGCCGCGCTATGCGTACGGCCGCGAATAGGCTGGAGCAAGCTCATCGGCCATCTTCGGAAAGCATCGTCGGCCAGTTCAATTCTGATAACCAACTCTCCTTGTTCGGTCAGCGCAGTATTTTTGACCCTTCGGCGCGATCCCGTGTCCTAGATTCATTTGAAAAAGATATTGTCGCGGAGGAGCGGCTGTGGTTGGAAAAGCAACATGCAATTGAAGGACTGTTGTCGTCCGCTGCCGAATCTTCGAACGCAGGGCTGGACAAGGGTAAGGGAAGGGCCACAGTTGAGGACGTGGAAGAGTAGACTAGGATTGTGTATTATAGATTTTTTTTTTTTTTTTTTTTTTTTTTTTTTTTTTTTTTTTTTTTCTTCCGTTCTCGTTTATGGTGCCATGGTTACTCTCTTCCCTTCTTTCCTTTTTTTATACTGGTCTACCTCTTTCCTGTTTGATCAGCCTGGTTTCAATGGAGTGACTGGACTATGTATATCATTTTCGCCGTTATTATTTTTTTTTTCCTTTGCAATCCGTTTCCGCACGGATCGGCAGGCGGTTCTTGTGGGATTGCGTTAATTGCTGTTTGGTAATGCCAGAGAGAGGGAGGAGAAGACTCCCGGAGAAAGCGAGTGACTGACTGTGAGGACAGTGGTTTGTCCGTTTGGTGCAGGACCAAGTCATGCACTGGAATATGAGCGCTGCAGAATAGCCTCCCCCACCGCTCAGTAGAGATAAGAAAGACCGCTACCGGATAGCCAAAGAATCCTGTGGTGATATTTCGGAACCGGAATAATCAATGTGATTTCGACAGTTGGAAATCCTGTATTTTAGCGGGCTTAGGAGAACGGCTAATAGGCAAGAGGTCCCAGCTGTCTACTCAGACGGCTTGGCCTTCTAAGTATGGTATAGTATGGTATCATAGTTTCTACAAGTAGCTCTTATGTGCTCCTACAGTCTTGACCATATGGGTGATAGACCTTTCTGGATGTCAAACAGAAGTGCTTAGTCAGGAAAGGAGAAAATCGTCAACAGGGGGCAAAAAAATTAAATATTCCAGCTTCCTCTTGGTCACCTGCCCAGTTTCATCAGAGGTATGGTGAAGACTGCATGGTATGTAGTAAGTGTCCAAGCGCGTACAAGTAGTTTGGGGAGTAATTGGAGCTTAGGAGAACTTTTTAGTATAGTCTTGACCGTATGGCGACATAACTATGCTGGCGACGAACAGGCCAATTTTTTAGGTGAAAAAGGAGAGGGACAACGTTAGGATTTTTATGTGTGCTCAAGTATCTGTATTTGATCCCTATCCGTTATCCCAAGTTTTTATTTGCTGCTATGGTAAATACTGTAGCTGTGGTTTTCAAGTATTGCATCTAGTAGGAAGGAATACATGTATTGACACATACTGTGAGATTTATTTGTCGCTTGAAGACATCCCAAGTATAGTATTCACTAGTGGCTTACAAATAGTGCAAAGTTTTCAAATATGGTACTTGTTAGCAAGCTGTAATGGTTATTGCATCTATTCTGTAGTTCATTGACAGCAGGAGGTCTAAGAACTCTATTTGAAAGGTAAAGCACAGCTAATGCAATCAAATTTGACAGATCAACATTTAGGTTGAAACTCAGATGGACTTAGGAGGATTTTTCAAGCTTCAAATGATCAGGATAGAAGTTTACTTGTAAATACCACTATTACAGGGTACTCAATTGAGTACTGTTGAATTGCCTAGACTATACTCTTATTGAGTAGGATGGAGAACTGTCAGAAAAGCTCAGTCATAAAGGTAGTCAAAATATAAAAGTTCTTGAAAGCTATTAAACTTGTTAACTGAATATAATGTTAAAGTTTCTTCTCTATTCCTTGATAATTCATTAACTATAGGGTTGAAGGATTTTGATTTTCAATTATCTAATTGAATTACTATTTAAGGTACAGAAACTACATGAAGAGTGAGTCATGGCAGAAAGATACCTCCAACTAGAGTCAGTCCCATCCGCTGCAACTAAAAAAACTCTCTTACTGAACTAAAGTTAGGCACTTGGGTAGAAAAAACTACTGTGAAGAAACAGGCCTGAAATCTCCCAAAAGATAGTCAACATTTCACTCCCCCCCCCAAAAAAACAACCAACATAGGAAATAAACAAAGTCCAACAGTGAACAAGGGCCAGGACCCCTAAAGGAAACAAAACACCAGAGCATGGAACCAACCTGAACCATCAAGTTGGCCAACGGCACAACATCACATATCCCCTAATCCAGGCGTTTACAGTAGGGGACGGGGGCAATTAAATCCCATGGCACAACGAGGTAAAGGGAATCAAGCCAAAGGCTGTTGGTAAGCAGCTAGAGGAGGAGGGAGTGTGTGGTAGATAATGTAAATTGCTGGATCCTAAGGAATTCGTGGAAGTAAAGTGCCAGCAGAAGGGAGAGCACTAGGGTGCCAGCCAGGAGGGAGTAGGGTACCAGCCAATCAACCGTCAGGAGGAGAAGAGGGAAGGAAACAAGGATACCCGAGGGGTATACCTAAAGACCAACTGAATCGTATGTGTAGCCATCTAGGCAGTTGTCATCAAGGTAGGAGTGGGGGATCGGTTGCTCTTCACACCCTTTTCTTAGTACTTGTGTTCTCTCGGTATTTAAAGTACTTCTGTCAACTCAAAAGGTAAGTTCAAATATGCAAGTATAGTTTGTTCCTGAAAATGTGTACCCTGTTTGGTCAAATAATCCTTGAAACACTCTATTACTCGGACAGTATTGAGCTGTTAGGTGTAGCCGATTCCAAGACATGCGAAGCAGACAACGCCTAAATCTTAATTCCGTTGACGGGGTCTTGTCTAGGAAGGCTTGTTTGATAGAGTAGTAAATATTTTCAAGTAGAACATATGATATTGATAAGATCTCTTCGCCATTGCTTGATGATGGTTAAAGATCAAGGGGCACTTGGATATGTATATCCCACGTCTGAGTCTTCGCAGACTACATCTAGCTTTCATACTAACGAAGTACCCCTCTGTGTTTCTCCTGCTTTTCTACCTTAGTGCGAACAACGTTTGACCCTGAAGATTCTCTTCACCTCTCAGCTAATAGTGCAGGCGGAGCTCCTCTTTGACTGAAAGGGTTGAACACCGTTTGGTGGAAGATGCCTGACCTCCTTTCTGCTGTTCAGACTTAGCCTGTCCTGTTTGGAACTTACCAATAGTCACTTAGAACACCAAGTGGCCAACTTGGTAATTGACCTTATCTGCTACGTGCTAATAGAACTGGCTCTGCAGCTGGTTTTCAGGATGACTTGAGTTCACGATCGGGCCAATACCTTCTTGTCATCACTGCCTCTCCTTATCAACTTGTTCCGATTGGTGTAACTATACTGGTATCATATAGGGCCATCAGTACATTCTCACTTAGTATTGGAGTGGCCTACTTCCCACTCATTGTCTTTCCCGTCGGGACTACCCAAATCCATATTTTAGTCTTCCGTCTTCAATCAGGTGTAACTCCGCGAGTTGTTAACAGAATCGCGTGGTTCCACTAGGGCTCGATAGCCATTGAGCTTCTCCCATATACACCGCGAACAGCATCTGGACGGACGGAAGGCGGCAGTAGTATACGGTGTTACAAGAGGGGCTTCAATGGCTCGGTTTCGGATATGAACGAGCAAGAGCGCATGGTGCTCATCTTGTCTCAGGGTGCGAACGACGGGGCCGGAGGGGTATGACTTGGATTTCCACGCATTTTTTCGTAAGAATGCGCTACTGGATTCCAGTATCATTTACCCATGTTCCTAACACGAGCTCTCTCCTCCTAAGGTTTGTCCCGAACTCATCATCGTCCTTTAGGTACCCGTTATTCCTTCAACCATAAAAATTAAATATACATTCTACATACCATCTCCTGTTTGAGCTCGAGTTGGTAGCGTAAAAAACCTGCTGCGTTTGCATAGCCACATCAGGAAAACCTTTTCCTTGTCACAGAATGTCTGCCCTGCTCTGCATTTCTGGGTTGTCCCTGTGAAATTCGTCCACCAGGTCCTGTGCATGCTCTAAGTTTTCTGGTGGCTCCCAGGTGTTCTCTTTATCCGAACACCCCATCCATTTCATAAAATAACTTATTTCCCATATCCTTTGGTTCCTTCTGCGTACCCTCCTTGTGTAAGAGATAATTGGACCCTTTATAATCCCCTCTATGACATATTCAAAATCGGCTTCGATTTCTTCTGGCTCGCAGGGTGGTTGTTCTCTGGCGGGTCTTAAGGATGTGCGGTATAGTTCTAGCAGCAAGACATGAAATATCGGGTGGATTTTCCACCGTGGTATTATTTCTAGTTTAAAGGCTCGTTCTCCTTTCCTTTCTAATACATTAAAAAGGACCATATATATAACTTTGGGCTGAGTTTCTTTAACGTTTGCTGCATTCGTATATACTTTGCATTGAGCATACCTTGGTCTTCTATTTTTATCTCTGGTTGTTGCTTTTTCTTTCGCTTATGATATTTGTTCATATTCTGTCAAGTTTGCTCCTGCGCCTCTTTTGCTTTTTGGTGTATTGTTTTCATCCAATGAGCATACAAGTTTGGTCCTGGATTTTGAGCTTCTCGTTCCTTCATGCATTCTGTCTGCGGATGAAATCCATAGTTGTCATTGAATGGGGATAACCCATGAGTGTTGGAGGCCAAATTGTAGTCCGCATGATTGGCTAATAGTAACAGCTGATACCAGTTGTTTTGATCATAGTTGTCAAAATTCCTCAAGTAAACTTACAGCACTTGGATGGTTCGTTCTGTTTGTACATCAGTCTGCGAGTAGTATGCTGTTGATATTTTTCGCTTAATCCCATGGTTTTTGCCGGGATATTCCAAGGTTTCTTGCCAGAATTTTGCATCCATGACAGAAATAATTTCGGATAGAAGTCCATTCAACTTCCAGACTTCCCTTCCGAATACTCTAGTCACATCTTTCCCTGTTGCATTTGCCTTGAGTCTGATGAAATGTACCATTTTCGTGAACCGATCCAGTATATCATTATCAGGGTTTGCTTTGAGATTCAGGTAGTTGAGTGTAGAAGTCCGTGGATATCGATGTCCAGGCTGCATATGGGTCTTCCAGGGGTTGCAGTAGACTATATCTTGCATGTCCCACAGATTTATTGTGCTGGCATTCATTACAGGACCCGACGTAATCATTGATGCAATTGCGGATGACTTTCCTATAGAAATCATGGGACGTGATTTCCAAGGATTTTTCCTGTCCAAAGTGTCCTGATACTTTTGAGTCGTGACATTCTTTGGCAATTATGGTCTGTAAGGCTACTGTTAGGCACAAGGGTAAATGATTCTGGAATCCAGTAGCGCATTCATAAGTAAAATGCGTGAAAATTGAAGTCATACCCCTGCTGCCACAGGGTTCGCACCCTGCTACAAGACTTGCACTATGCGCAGTTGATCGTTCATTTACAAAACCGAGCCATTGAAGCACCTCTTGTAACACCTTATACTAACGCTGCCGTCCGTCCGACCGGATGCTGTTCACGGGCTATATGAGAGGTGCTCTCTGGCCATCGAACCCAAGGGGAACCAAGCGATTCCTTAAGACCTCGCGGAGTTACACCTGTTAGAGGTTAGAAGACTAAAATATGGATTCAGGTAGTCCCGACGGCAAATACAAAGAGTGGGAAGTAGGCCACTACACTACTAAGTGAGAATGTGCTGATGCCACTATATGATGCCAGTATGGTCAAACCATTCAGAAGAAGTTGATATGGTGAGGCAGTGATGACGAGAAGGTATTGGCCCGATCGTGAACACAAGTCATCCTGAAAGCCAGCTGCAGAGCTGGTTCTATCAGCAATGAGTAGATAAGGTCAACAACCAAGCTGGCACTTTGGTATTCTAAGAGACTATTGGTACGTTCCAAACAGGACGGGCTCAAGCTGAACAGCAGAAAGGAGGTCAGGCGTCTCCTACTAAAAGGTGTGCAACCTTCGGTGAAAGAGGAGCTACGACTGCACCATTAGCTTTAAGGGGAAGAGAATATTGAGGGTCAAACGGTGTTAAAACTAAGGTAGAAAGCAGGAGAAATACGGAGGTGTACTTAGTTATTATAAAAGCTAGATGTAGTCCGTGAACACTTAAACGAGCGATATAAATAACGAAGTGCCTCCCGCGCTTTATCCATTATCTAGCAATTGAGAAGAGATCTTATTAATATCATATGTTTTACTTGAAAAATCTTTACTACTCAATTAACCGAGCCTTCCTAGACAAATCTCCGTTTATGAAATTAAGATTTAGAAGTAGTTCGATTCGCATGTCCTTAGAATCAGCTACCCCTAAAAGTATATTCATATTTTTCCTTCTTACCAAGGCTCTTTACATGACTACTGGCCACCTCCAAGTCATACATCAGGAATCACACAAGGTCATACCTGATTCCACCCTCCTCGACGAGCTGCTCCTCGGACCACGTCCCTCAAAATACATCTCCTGTTTTGAGGAAATACTCTAAAACTCCCTCCCGGATATTCAATTCTATACACCACAGGAACCCTCCTGGTTCTCCAATGCCTTGCTCGTCCTGACAGAATCAGATTCCTAAGAAATCCACTAACACTTCTACAGTTAAATCTTCCTGTGGAAACCGTTCCCAGACTACGATACTGAAGAAGAAGGAACCTCCAGTTCTTTCTGCCTTACCTTCCCGTCCTTCACCCCATCTCTTTGGAGACTAGGAAAACATCCAGAGTCACAATATAATCAGATGGCACGACAATTACCTTTCGACACGGGCAAAGCTATGTCCGATATAGAAGAAGTCTCTGTTGTTGGAATTGACCATGTACCAGGACGCTGCAGGTCACCTTTGGCACTCCACCATCACTCACAACCAGGTAGGGTCAGAAAGTCGGCCACTGGAACGCTAACAAGTACTCCCTGTCCCCCCGACACCAGAAACCACGCTATGGAAAGATTAGCAGAACGCGTTGTCCAGGCAATCATCTACTTCAACCATACCCTCCTGGACTCAGTTGATATGCAAAATCAGGCCTACCGTGAACTATCTGGTCAAGCTCAGGATCAGGAAAACCAAGTGCAGAACCATGCCCAAAGGATAAAGCGTGTGGAACAAATTATTGGTGAATGGTTGAAATGAGTCAATTCGGCACTTGAAATGTTAGCAACTGAAGCCGCAGCACTTTAAGATGCAACCACCAAACAGTTGGAAGCAAAGTTGAGACTGCAGGAAGAACTGGCTACACACCATTTAGCGGTTAGTACCCAAGTTCATCTTAACATTGGGGCAACAGGACCAGAGTCGCTGGATCGAGACCGACAGCTAGAACAGACTCTGGCTGGGTAAAAAGTGGAACTCCTATAAGGAGAATTGGCTGCCCAAAAAGAATATGAGCGGACCGGAGATTAGTGACCAGAACTTTACAAGTGCCTCGAACAAGAGTGTTTGCAAACACAGGCCTATGTTGTCAGACAGAATACTGCATCTGAACAGCTAAACTGAATGTTGATGTGCATGAATGAGACTTTGGTTCAACTTCGCAAAAAACCCACCCTGTGTTTGGGAAACAGTGGCACGACAGCCTGTGGAAAATCCTGGTTTAAAAAAATGAACTATAGCTGATAGAAGGGAAGAATTTCGCTTTATCCCTGCCAGAAATATGGGAAAAGGAGTAGATAAGGGAAAAGGAATAGACAGGCGAGAAGGAAAAGGAAATGGGGGAAAAGTTCCACCACCGCCGTAACGAGCAAATGCTCGCAACCGCAGAGATAATGACATAGCCACGGATGTTGAGGGCGGTCTATCCAGACGAGGCGGTGAACCTTCTTGTCGCCCTAGGCAAGGTTGATAATTCCAATAAGAAGAGGCATGAGTTGAACGATTAGGTCAAGCATTAGCCAGAACGAATAGGCGGCAGGCGGATCCCCTATTCACATTTGAGAACAAACCTACTTAAGATGTACAAGTATGTTTACTAAATTGTGAAGATTGCATTGACTGAAACCTATGGCAGTGGGAAGATGACCAGGAACCGATCAAATATGCGTTGTGAAGACAGGAAGGAACCAAGGTGGCCCTCTTTGCGATAACTTACCCACCAAAGATGACATGAGACCTCTGCTTCCCTAAACATGAGAACAACAATTTTTGTGTTACCTTACGAGTGGAAGTTACAGAATGATTCTCGGTATTTCATAAGGCACAAAAAGCCTTAGCGGAAATAGGAAAGGTTCAGTATACAGGAGATATAGAGAAGTACCTCCTTACCATGGAGAACCATAACATTGCGGCAGAAGTATCTGGTATTGCCTGCAGGACCATAATTCAGTGGCAACTCCAGATTGAAGCCATGCGAACGCTATCACATGAAAATCATGATCTAGATAGCGAAAGGATCAAGGTAGCCCGCATGGTTACCAAAGCGGAGTAATCGTTCAAAGAACAACAAGGTCTATTTCGAAAAAATGACCAAGGGAAAGGGGATACCCAAAAACGCAAGCAATAAGAGTACCGCAAACCCAGTCATGCGCATGATGGAAATAAGAAACGGAAAACATATACGGCGGCCGACAAAGTGGCATATAAAAGAAGAAACAAGCAGAGAAAGGGAAAAACACCGTCGGAGATCAAAAGGCTGAGGACACAAATTGGATTGATTCTCATAAAGGAATCCCTAAGGACATTATTGAGGAAAGGATAAAACCCAACCAATGCACACGATGCACATTGGTAAATGATATTTGGAAATTGTGCAGGAAACAGGCCCTAGTATCAATTATCGGACAACGAAGGGGGAACCCAAAGACCCTATATAAATAACCCCAGGCTCCAAATTCGCCTAAGGGGGAGATACAACCCTCACCAAGGGTAAACCAAGTCAACCAACCCCGGATTTGTGAGCTTGATGATATAAACGAAACTTAAGAAAGTTCAAGGCACCAGCAGCGGCGGCGACCGGGTTCATGGTAATGGACCCATTTCTGAAATTGAAATCAACCCAGGTGGCTTGACCTATGCAAGGTCCTTCTAGTAGGTATTCCGCACTTCTCCTTGGGAATCTCAAAACCAAGCGAGAATTACGCAAAGCAGTCTAGACCTGCGAGAGTAATACAGACCTAAGAATGACAAGTGTGCAAGAAGCAATTAACTTGAACGGCGGCACGTGCTAGTCCGGGACTAACTCAGGGAACCTTAAACAGAAACGAAGAAAGCTGTGTGCAACATTTGGTGTACCTAGGACCTTAGTATGGAAGAAGGCCTAATAAACCCAAGTCCTTTTAAAGCCCTAAATCCCTCTCGATGCTCCATGGACGTGTGGGCAGTCTAGTACAAGCAAGGGACCTTTTATGAATGTCAAGGCGAAACAAGTTTAGCATGGATCATAAAAAGCCTTCCTGGAACGAATATTTATTAGGGGTCGGCTGGACAACGAAATAATTGAATAAACGCAATGGGATTCCTAACACCGGGAAAAAAGAAGATGCATCAGAATAAGACACTACAGCTACCTAGTTCACACACTAAATGAAGCGGGGTGAATCCGTCCAGGACCTGGACTCCGGCTTAGTGGACAGGTGAGGCATGAAATACTCTGTGGTTATCGAGGCGAGGCGTGAAGGATCCCCTTATCACAAGAAAGCTGACCATCACTTAATGATTTGAGTACGACTACAGTAGGGCAATGGTAGGTGCCAGGGCAAATAGCCAGTGTATGGGAACCCTGCGGCAAGAGGGAAAGACTGATAGTAGTGGGCTCCCCAGTACACCAAGCGAAGACATTTATTAGTTTGTCTGAGAAGGCTTCAATAGCCGAAACCGTGCGGGCATGGTAACTAACACCTTTAGTTATAGTAACAAACTCGTACAAAGAGGTTACAAAAACTACCCGCACAGGCCTCATTGGGCCTAAATAAGAAAATTAAAACCCCTGCAACTGTGCCTGAATATTATTTTTGCCCACAAGGCAGGGTAACCATTGAAGTAAATGGCAAAAGAATCTCTGCATACGCGCTAGTAGTTTCAGGATCTAATATTTTCCTGATCAATCAAAATCTGGTAAACCAGTATCAGATCCCTTACAAAACATACACTCGCACACAAAACATGCATACCTTTGAATGGACTCTCGCAACAGGGGGAGGAAAACATTATACTAACCCAATTATATTAGAAATTGAGACAAATGCACACAGATCACACATAACCTGAGAGATCGCCCCGGCGGGAATATATGATTTGATCATCCCCTTTGGCTGGTGGCATAAGTAACAGAATATCACAAATATTTAACACCCACAAAGATGGGTATTCAATCATGACAAGTGTCAAAGCCAAGTCCACGAGTAGGACTTGAAAACATTATTGGAATGGGATGAAAAGGTAGCCTATTGTCCGGAGGCTAAATACGTGGGGAGAATAGAGTGTACCAATCTGGAAAATATTAAGGCTTTGGAAAACGTCATCCCAGAATACCATTAACATAAAAAGGTATTCTTACTAGAAACTGCAGAAAAGCTCGCTAGCTGAAGGACTTTCGACCATGTGATTCACTTGGTCCCGGGCGCGGTACCACCTAGGGGACCAATATACCCGATGTCAGCTCATCAACTTTACTTGCTAAGCAAATACTTACAGAAAATGCAAGATCAACGAGAGATCCAAGAAAGCAAGTCACCCGTTGGAGTACCGATTTTATTTGTACCTAAACCAGATAGGTCAATGAGGTTATGTGTGGACTATCGACAATCAAACAAACTGACAATAGCCAACAAAAACCCATTACCGCTGATTAGTGAACTCCGCGACAGAGTCGCAGGGGCAACCATGTTCACAAAGCTTGATCTCCAGGATAGATACCACCTACTAAGGATCAAGGAGGAAAACTAATGCAAAACAGCCTTTCACACACGGTATGGGCGTTTTAAATACAAAGTAATGCCATACGGGCATGGTAAACGCACCTGCAACATTTCAGGCAATGAATAACACAGTCCTGCGCGAAAACCTGGACCACAGTGTCATGCTTGACCTGGAAGATATCCTAATCTACTTAAAAACCAAACACGAACCGGTATAATTGGTAATGGAGGTCTTAGCTTGGTTAGAAGAATATGATTTAGTGGTATTAACCAGCAAGTCAGTTTTCCATACGGATAGCGAGGAATTTCTAGGATATATCGGGGTGGCAATGGTGGTTCTCATGAGCGGAAGAAAAGTCCAAACTATCAAGGACTGGAAACTACCTCGGTCAGTTAAGGAGGTGTATATATTCATTGGCTTTGCCAATTTTTACTGACGTTTCATACAGGATTTTTCAAAAATCTGCAAACCAATAACTGAAACTATGAAGGGAGACCTGAGGTAATTTAGCTAGGAACCAGAACAAGGGGCAGCATTCGAGGAACGCAAATATAGGTTTACAACTGGACCTATTCTTTGCCATTTCTACCCGGAATGGGAAACCGTGATAGAAACCGATGCTTACGACTTTGTGCTAGGTTGCAGGCTATCCCAATTCAAGGACAAAAAACCCCATCCTGTCGCCTTCCACTCCAGAAAGCTAACCAGGCCGAAAGGAATTATGAAATCCATGATAAGGAATTGCTTGCTATACTAGATGCATTCAAAGAATGGAAGCAATACCTGGTGGGAACAGAAGACCCAGTCACCATATATACTAACTACCTGAATTTGTAAAACTTCCTATTTACTAAAGTTTGGAATCCAAGGCAGATATGCTAGGCACAACAACTGGCAAATTAGAACTTCAAAATAGTTTATAGGCCAGGAAAGAGAGGAGGCAAACCTGATGCATTGAGTAGATGGCCGGAGTACCATCCAGAGGAGGAAGCTGCGCATAGCGAACAAACAATACTCAAACCATCAAACTTTCAGATCTGGCTGGTACACTTAAACAAGCCAGAACATATGGAGGGAATTGCAATAACAACAAACCAGGTACACCATACACTCTGGGTAAAACTGCAGTCAAAAAAGGCTAGGATGCCTACCGAGAGCTCACTAATGGCTCCTGGACATGACCTTTAAGCAATCAAGGACTTTATAGTAACACAAAAAGGACAAGTAGTGGTGGAAACTGGCATTGCGATAGGGTTACGGCGAAATACCTATACACATATAGCACCAAGAAGTGGTCTCGCGGCACAGGATGGAATTGGCATAGAAGTTGGGGTAATAGACGCCAACTACACAGGGTAAATCAAGGTCATCATGAGGAACCATGGATCTAATGACTGCCAAGTGGGTAAAGGAGATCGTATCGCATAACTGGTAATTGACAATATAAATACCTCTGAGGCAAAGGATGTGGACAGCCTAGAACCCACTAAATGCAGGAGTTCAGGGTTTGGCAGTTCTGATATCTCCCCTAGAAGTGCAATGGCAGAACCAAGCCAGGTAGTCATGGCGCACCAACAAGCAGACCACATGGACAACAAGTATTTTGACAAGTGAGATTAGGGGGAAACAGCCAGAGTTTGGACATCAACTTGCATGATATCCAATGCCATAATATCAAGAGCAGACATACGTAAGTATGATCAACCGCTATTAGTGGACATTAGACAAGCCTATAGGGAGGACCAAGACTGGCAGCAGCGCAAAGAAGAACTGGAAAAATTGAGAGTAGTAGGATGGCCGTTACCAACGAACGGGACACTAGTCGTGGGACTAGTATATTACAAGATCCGGCTCTACATACCAGAAAATGAAGCCTTACCGACAACCATCGCCAAAGGATGTCATGACTCAACGGTAGCAGGACACTTTGGGCAAGAACAAACCTTGCAAATCGCATCTTGAGATTTCTATTGGAAAAGCATCCCCAACTGGATGAATGATTACGTTAGGTCTTGCGATGACTGCCGGCACAATAAATCTCCGCGACATGCAAGATACGGTTTATTGCAACCCCTTGAAGTCTCATACGCAGCCTGGACATCGATATCCACAGCCACCATAACTCAACTTCCTAAATCTCAAGGGAAGACCCAAATAATGGTAGTAGTGGATCGGTTCACTATAAAGGCATATTTCATCAGACTTATTGGAAATGCAACAGCAAAGGATGTGGCTGGAGTATTCATAAGGGAAGTCTGGAAGTTGCATGGACTTCCAGCCGAAATTATTTCTGACATGGACGCAAAGTTCTCAGGAGAATTCTGGGAATCTCTGTGGAAAACCCGGGGTATAAAACGAAAAATGTCAACTGCATATCACACACAAACTGATGGACAAAGCGAAAGAACCAACCCAGTGCTGGAAGTTCCCTTGGGGAATTTTGTCAACTATGATCAAAACGACTGGGATCCGCTGTTACCATTAGCCAAGTATGCCTACAACAATGCAGCCACCAACGATCATAGGTTATCCCCATTCTATGCAAACTATGGATTTCACCTGTAGAAAGAATGGATGAAGGAACAGAAAGCTCAAAATCTAGGAGCAAACTTGTATGCTCACTGGATGAAAACAATACACCAATAAGCAAAGAATGCTCTGGAGCTAACTCGCTAGAATATGAACAGGTATGATGTTCGAAAGGCAAAGCAACAACTACAGATACAAATCGGAGACCTGGTTATACTCAATGCGAAGAATATACTAACAAAGCGACTGTCCAAGAAACTCAGCACAGAGTTATAGGGGCTTTTCAAGGTGTTAGAGAGGAAAGGAGAACTCGCCTTCAAACTAGAAATATCACCACGGTGGAAAATACACCCGATATTGCATGTCTCGCTGCTAGACCCATACTGCACATCCACAAGACCAGCATGAGAACAACTACCCCACGAGCCTGAAGAAATCAATGCTGATTTAGAAAGGGAAATAGAGTGGATTGTAAAGAGTGAAATAATGTCTTACACAAGGAGGGTACCAGGAAGAACCAAAGGATACCGGAATTAAGGTATTTTGTGAATTGGCGGTGGTGGTCTGAAGATGAGAACACCTGAGAGCGACCGGAGAACTTAGAGCATGCGGAGGAATTGTTGGAGGATTTTCACAGGAAAAACCTGGAAATGAGCAGCAGGGTAGACGTTATGTGACAAGCAAAAGGATTTCCTGATGTGGCCTAGCAAACAGAGCAGGTTTTTTACATTGCCAAGTCGAGCTCAAACAGGCGATGGTATTAGGAATGTATATGTAATTTTTATATTTGAAGGAATAAGGGGCACCTAGAGGACGAAGGAGAATTGGAGACGAACTCTTGGAGGAGGGAGCTCGTATTAGGCACATGGGTAAATGATTCTGGAATCCAGTAGCGCATTCATACGAAAAAGGCGTCAAAATCCAAGTCATACCCCTGCAGCCCCAGTGTTCACACCCTGCGCCAAGACTCGCTGCTTGCACAGTTGCTCTTTCACATACAAAACCGAGTCAGTGAAGCACCTCTTGTAACAACGTATATGTCGCCAATGTCTATCCGACCGGAGGCCGTTTGCAGGGCATATATGAGGAGATATCTGGCTATCCAACCCAGGAGGAACTAATCGAATCCATTAAGAATACGCGGAGTTACACCTGTTTGAAGTCGGAAGAGTAAAATATGGATTCAGGTAGTCTCGACGCAAAAGAGAACAAGTGGGAAGTAGGCCACTCCACTACTAAGTCAGAATGTGCTGATGCCACTATATGATACCAGTATGGTCAAACCATTCGGAACAAGTTGATAAGGAGAGGTAGTGATGACGAGAAGGTATTACCCCGATCGTGAATACAAGTAATCCTGAAAGCGACCTGTAGGGCCGGTTCTATCGGCATGGAGCACATATGTTCTTCAACCAACCTTGCCCCTTGGTGTTCTAAGAGACTATTGGTATGTTCCAAGTGGGACGGGCTAACTCTGAACAGTAGAAAGGAGGTCAGGCATCTCCTACCAAATGGTGTGCAACCTTCGGTGAAAGAGGAGCTCTGACTGCACTATTAGCTGTGAGGGGAAGAGAATATTCAGAGGCAAACGGTGTTCGCAATAAGGGAGAAAAATGGTAATATACAGAGTGGTACTTAGTAAGTATGATAGCTAGATGTAGTCCATGAATACTCAGACGCGCGATATAAATATTGTAGTTCCTTACGTACTTTAGCCATCATCTAGCAACGGAGAATAGATCTTATCAATATCATACTTTTTACTTGAAAAATCTATCCTTCTCAATTTGACATGCCTTCCTAGACAAGTCTTTGTATACGAAATTAATATTTAGGCCTAGTTTGATTCGCATATCATTAAAATCGGCTACCCCTAACTACTTCCTTGTCGGGAATATAGAGCTGGTTCTTGTAATAAAGTTGTCCATCGCCTACTGTCCTGTTTGTTGGTATCTGCTGCCCTATTTTTCTCAGGTCCTCTAACTCATTTTTGCACTACTGCCAGTCTTGGGCCTCCCTTGCTGCTAGTGTGATAGCCGCCAATTGCTGTAGATAATACTTACGTATATATGCTCTGGATATTATGGCGTTGGACATCATGCAAGTTATTTCCCATACTCTGTCTATTGCTTCCAAGTCTTGCTTGTCAAAATACTGATTGTCCTTCTGATTTGCTTGTAAGTGAGCCACGACTACCTTGCTTTGTTCTGCCATTGCCCGTCTAGGGGAGATATCAGAACTGGCAAAATCTGCGCTTCCTCATTCCGTTGGTTCTAGGCTGTCACCTTGAAGTGCCTTACAGGTATTTATGTTCTCGTAAACCAGTTGTGCTATAAGATCACCTTTGCGAACTTGTCAGTCTTTGGATCAATGGTTCCTCTTGATGACCTTGATTTCCCCAGTGTACTCGGTGTCTATTACCCCACCTCCTATGCCAATTCCGTGCTTCGCCCCAAGACCAGTGCTTGGTGCCATACACGTGTAGGTATTTCGCGGGAACCAAACTACAATGCCGGTTTCCACCAGTACTTGTCCATTTTGCGGTACTATAAAGTAGTTAATTGCATAGAGGTCATGTCCAGCCGACATTCGAGAGCTCTTAGTAGGAATCCTAGCCTTTTATGTCAACAATTTTACCCAGAGTGTATTGGGTACTTGGTTTGCCATTATTACAAACCTTTCATTGTCCTGTGGCTCATTTAAGTGTACCAGTAAGATCTGGAAGTGTGTTGGTTTAAGTATTGACTGTTCACTATTCGCAGCTCACTCCTATGGACTTTACTCCGTCCGTCTGCTTAGTTCATCTGGTTTGCCTCCCCTCTTCGCTGGCCTATAAACTATTTTGATGTTATAGTTTGCCAGTTGCTGACCCCAATGTATTTGCCTTGGATTCCATACTTTAGTTTTTAGGAAGTTTTACAAATTTTGATTGTCCGTAGATACAGTGACAGGGTCCTCTGTTCACACCAGATACTGCTTCCATGCTTTGAATGTTTCTACTATAGCAAGCAATTCCTTGTCGTGGATTACGTTATTCCTTTCGGCAGGGCTCAGCTTTCTGCAGTGGAACGCGACGGGGTGGAGTTTTTTGTCCTTAAATTGTGAAATTATGCAACCTAGCACAAAATTGCAAACGTCGGTCTCAACTATGGTTTCTCGTTCGGTGTAAAAATGGTAAAGAATTGGGGCAGTTGGGAACCTGTATTTGAGTGCCTCAAATGCTGACCATTGTTCAGGTCCCCAGCCAAATTTCCTAGGGTCTCCCTTCAACATTTCCGTTAATGGGTTGCTGATTTTTGAAATATCCTTTATGAAATGACAGTAAATATTGGCAAAGCCAATGAATATTTCTACCTTCTGAACTGACTGAGGTCCTTTCCAGTCCTTGATAGTCTGGACTTTTCTTACGCTCATGAGAATCCCATTTGCCACCACGATATATCCTCGGAATTCCACCCTATCCGGATGGAAAACCTACTTGGTGGTCGAAACCACTAAATCATATTCTTCTAACCGAGCTACGACCTGTTTTACCAATTGAACAGGTTCATATTCAGTTTGTGAATAGAATAGGATATCGTCCAGGTATACTACCACACCATTGTCCAGGAATTCACGTAGGATTTTGTTCATCATTGCCGGGAATGTGGCTTGTGCATTTACCAGTCCGATTGGCATTACTTTGTATTTATATAATGGCCATACCGTGTGCGAAAGACTGTTTTCCACTCGTCTCCATCCTTTATCCTTAGTATGTGGTATCCATCCTTGAGATCAAGCTGTGTGAACACTGTTGTCCCTGCGACTCTATCCCTGAGTTTACTTAATAGCGGTAATGGGTTATGTTAGCTATAGTTAGTTTGTTTAATGGACGAATGTGCTTGTGCTATCGAGCTTTTCCGTAGTTTCTGGTAATGTTTACCATTTTATATTTATGTTATTCTAGGAGCACGTTTTCTAAAGCCTTGATACTTTTCAGATTGGTACACTTTATTCTCCCCACGTATTTAGCCTCCGGATGATAGGCTACCGCCTCATCCCATTCAAACAATTTTCCAAGTCCTCCTCCTGGACATGGCTTTTACACTTGTCATGATTGAAGACCCATCTTTGTGGGTATTCAATATTCGTGATAGGGTGTTCCTTATGCCACCAGCCAAATGGGTTGATCAAATCATATCTTCCCGCTAGGGCGATCTCACAATTTATGTGCAACCTATTTGCATTTGTCCCAATATCTAACAGAATTGAGTGAGTGTAATGTTTTCCACCCCTTGCTGCGGGAGTCCCTTTGAAGGTAAGGATGTTTTGTTTACGAGTGTATTTTTTATAGGGATCTGATACTGGTTTACCAGATTTTGATTGATCAGGAAAATATTAGATTCAGAATATAATAGCACGTATGCCAAGATTCTTCTGCCATTTGCTTCAATGGTTACCCTGCCTTCTGGGCAGGTATAATATTCTGGCACGGTTGCTGGGGTCTTGATTTTCTTATTTGAGCCTAAAGGGTCTTGTGCGGATCATTGTTGTAACATGTTCGTATGAGTTTGTAACTATAACTGAAGTAGTTTGTTATATGCCCGCACAGTTTCGGCTATTGAAGCCTCCTAGGATAAACTAAAAAATGCCTTTGCTTGGTGTACTGTCTAGCCCACTACTGAAGGTCTTTACCCCCTGCCGAAGGATCCCCATATACCGGCCATTTGCCTTGGCTCCAGCCTTTGCACAACTGGAGCCGCACTCGCATCCTTAGGTAACTGAAAGGTTTCTTATACTCAGAGGTTTTTTCACGCCTCGCCTTGATAACTAAAGGAGTCTTTCATGCCTCACCTGTCCATAAAGCTGGAGACCTGGTTCAGGACAGATTTACCCTGCTCGAATTAGAGTATGTACTAGGTGGCTGTAGTTTCTCATTCTTTTCCAACTACATTTTTCTTGGTGTTAGGAATCCTGTTCTATTTATTCAATTATTCGATTGTCCAGCAGAACTAGGATGAATATTCGTTCCTTGAAGGTAACTCACGATCCATGCTAAACTTGTTTCCCCTGGACATTCTTAAGAGGTCCCTTGCTTGCGCTAGTCTCTCCACTATTTCATGGTGCATTGAGAGGGATTTAGGGCTTTAAAAGGACTCGTGTTTAATTGAGCGTATTCCCTACTAGGGTCTAAGGTACACCAAATGTTGCAAACCACTTTTTTTTTTTTTTTTAAGATTAAGGTTCTCTGAGTAAGTCCCGGACTACCACAAGCTGCCATCCAAGCTAATCTCTTGTTGCTCGACTGTTATTCTTATGTCTGCATTACTGCCATAGGTCTAGACTGCATTTAGAGATTTTTGTTTTGATTTTAAGATTCCCACGGAGAAGCGCGGAATACCTGCTAGTAGGACATTGCAGAATCGTGCCCCCTCGGTGATTTCGGTTTCGAGAAGGGCTGCATAACCGAGTACCTGGTCACCATCTCTGCCAGTGCCTAAAACCTTTTTAAGTTTTGTCCATGTCATCCAGCTCCCAAATCCTGGGTTGGTAGACTTGGTTTACCCTGGGTGAGGATTGTATATGCCCTTAAGGCGTATTTGGAGCCTGGGGTCTTTTAAATGGGGTCTTAGGGTTCCCACTTTATTATCCAATAATTGATACTTGGGCCTGTTTCCAATCGACTTTCCAACTATGATTTGCCAATAAGCATCGTGTGCATAGGTTAGCTTGTTTCTTTTCCTCAATTTTGTCTACAGGGATTCCTTTATGTGCCTCAATGCAATTTGTGTGCACAACATTTTGTTCTGCGTGGATGTTTTTCCCTTTTCCAACAGGTTTCTTCTTTTTGTACCACGCTTTTTCAGCCGCCGTATATGTTTTCCACTTCTTATGTCCAGCAGGGGCCTTACTGGGTTTGCGGTCATCAACTCGATTCCGGTTTTGGGTATCCCCTTTCCCTTGGTTATTGTTTGTAAATAGACCTTATTGTTCTTTGACCGATTACTCCGCATTGGTAACCCTGTGGCCTGCCTTGATCCATTCGCTATCCAGATCATGATTTTCATGGGATAACAATCGCATGGCTTCAATAGGGAGTTCCGCTAAATTTTGGTCCTCCAGGGAATACCGGATAATTCTGCCTGAATGTTATGGTTCTCCAAGGTAAGGAGGTATTTCTCTATGTCTTCTGTGTACCGAACCTAGTGCATTTTGGAGAAGGCTTTTTGGGCCTTGAGGATTACCGAGAATCGTTCCGTAACTTTGCCTTGGAAAGTAACCCAAAACTCAAAACCCTTCATGTTTAGAGAAGACGAGGTCACAGTCATTTTCTTCCACTAGGTTATTGCCAAAGGGGCCATATTGGTGCCTTTCATTCTTCCTATCACATACTTGATGAGTTCTTCATTGTCTCTCCATTGCCCTGAGTTTCTTTTAAAGTAGTCTTCGCAATTTAGTCACCATACTCGCATATCCTAAGTAGGCTAATTCTCAAATTTGAAAGGGGGATCCACCTGCCGTCTGTAGGTAATGGATAAGGCTTGCCCTAGTCGGTCCACCGATGCATCTGCCTTAGATTCGAACTTTCGTGCTGTCGAGGGTCTTCGTGATGGCTTAGCACCTTTTTTACTAGTGCCACCTGTGTCTTCCGAACCAGGGTCATCGGTGCCTGGAATATGTGCATTCGCTGATGGCGGCGGTGATGGATTTTTCCCCCCATTTCCATTTCCTTCTCCCTTGTCTAGTCCTTTTCCCATATCCCTGACAAGGATAAAGCGAAATTCTCCCCTTCCATCAACCATAGTTCGTTTTCCTAATCCAGGGTTTTCCATTGGCTGTGGTGCCACTGTTTTACCCATTCTAGGCAGGCTTTTTGCAACCTGTAATTACACCATGGTGTCATTCCCTCATGTCAATATTCGGTTTAGCAGTACGGAGGCGGCATTCGGTCTGACTACCTATGCTTCCCTCTCTATACGCTCTTGTACGAGGTGCTGGTGAAGTTCTAGTAACTCCTCTCTGGTCCGCTCATGTTCTTTTTGTGTGGCCACTTATCTTTGTAGATGTTCTGATTTTTGCCTAGCCAAAGCCTGTTCTAGCTGGAGGTTTTGATCCAGTGACTCTTGAATAGTTGCACCAATGTTAGCATGAAGTTGGGTACTTACCGCTTCATAGTCTGTATCCCGTTCTTCCTACGCTCACAACTTTAGTTCCACCCATGTGGTGGTTGCATCTTGAAGTATGGCGGTTTCTGTTGCTAACATTCCAAGGCCTGAATTGGCTTGTTTCAACTCTTGGCTAATGATTTGTTCCCCACGAGTTATCTATTAGGCATGGTCCTAGAGTTGGTTTGGCGGATCCTGAGCTTGACTAGATAATTCGCCATAAGACAGGAGTTGCATATCAACCGATTTCTGGTAGGTATGGTCGAAGTAGCCCAATGTCTGGCCTTTGCATTCTGCTAATCTTTTCATAGCTGGATTACAGGCGTCGGCGGGACAGGGAATCCTGGATCAAGTTGCCGGGGACGATTTTGTGACCCTACTTGGCTCTAAGAGGGGTCGTGGGTCAACAGAGACCTGCAGCGTCCTGGCGCATGATGACTTCCAACCAGAGATACTTCGTCTATATCGGATAAAGCTTTATCTGTGTCGACAGTGATTTGTTGTGCCTTCTCATTTTATTAGGACTTCGGATGTTTTTTCTTGTCTCCAAATAAATGCAGTTAATGATGTTTAGGTAAGACTGAAGGAACTGCTGCTTCCTTCTTCTTCGGTATCGTAGTCAACCAATGGTTCCTAAAGGAACGTGGGGCCATAAAGATGTTTCTAGATTTCTAGGAAATTTGATTTTTTAGGTACGAGTTGGGGATCGGTGAACCAAGATGGTTCCTTAGGTGTATAAATCTGAATCTCAATGTAAGAGTTCCCGGGTATTTCTTCAATAGAGGAGATTTAGTTTGAGGTACGTGGTTCAAGCAGAAGCTTGTCGAGGAGGGTGGAGTTAGTTATCAGCTTGTGTGATTACGGGGGTATGACTTGCAGGTGTCAGGTCGTCATTTATATAGCCTTGGTAATAAGGAGAAATATCAATAGACTGTTAGGGGTAGCCAATTTTAAGGAGAAGAGGATACACGAATCGGACCAGCACTAAATTTTAATTCCGAAGATGGAGTCTTGTCTAGTAAGGCTGATTTGATAGAGTAGAGAAAGATTTTCAAGCTGAACGTATGATATAGATAAGATCTCTTCTCATTTGCTTGATGATGGCTAAAGCTTGAGATTTTTTTATTTTTATTTTATTTAATTCATATATTCTCTGTTAACGTACAGGAACCTGCATGCAGCGCTAGCTATGGCAAAAACGAAATATTAATCTCAAACAAACAAACAAAAGAAATATCAAAATCCTATCTCCCAGTTCTAACGGTACCGTTACTGCTCCCACAATGGAGGCTTGTCAAAAAATGTACGAAAATAACAAAATTCCAAACAAAGTAAGGAAAATCATAACGACATGAGGGAGTGAAAGTTAGTGGCGTAGGGCAGCCAAGCTGTCCTAAGGTGAGGGTGGACCGCGGGCCGGCATCTGAGGGGGGAATCCAGTTGAATATTCCAAAATGTAGGCACGAAGGGCCTGTAGGAGGTCCACTGAGGACCAGAGTGGAGAGCCAGGGCCTAGGCTGCCAATGCCAGGGAGGTGGCGGAGGGGACCAGAGGCTTTGGCAGGACATTGGAGGATTGCATGGACCATGGTCTCATCCTCCTCCTCGCAGTAGGGGCAGAGGATGAGGGGGTTAGGGTCGTCCCAGGATGTGTGGGCGGCCAGGTAACTTTTACCTGACTGCATTTGGTGGATCCTACCAGCTGCGAACTTGTCCAGGCCCATGAAGAGGTGCGGTGACATGAGAGGTGCATAGCGGTAGTAGAGGGGAGGGGGAGCCTGGAGGGTCCAGTCCTTGAGAAGGAGTGCCTTAGAGGCATTCGTGAGGAAGGGGTAACTCCTGGTTGTCGGTTCCAGGGGGAGGATGTCTGCGGGAAGCAGGTGAGGTAAGGCAAGTGGGAAGTTCCCTACAGTGGGTATGAAGGGAAGGAGGGAGTGACAAAGTGCATCAATGGGTAGATGACGCCTAGGGAGGTAGGGGGGTTTGTATCGGTTCCAGGGTAAGGGTATGTAGTTTTGCTTGAGCCCCTGGAGGGTGAGACGGGAGTCAAGTCTTGTGTTAGAGTTGTCTGAGATGGGAAATGAGGGAGGTAACCTGGCGGCTGCTGGGTTGATGAGAGGTGAAGAGCAGGCAAGGCGGAGGGCAGCCATGCGGCGCTTGTGTGGGAGCAGGGAGGAGATGGGAGCCAGGCAGGCTTCACAGTTTAGTATGGAGATTGGGGTGGAGGAGAAGCAGTTGGTGACCCAGCGGAGTACTCTGTTCCAAAGGGTGGTCATCTTGTCCATGGTGACCTGGGAGGGAGAAAACAGGTCAGCCCCATAAGTGAGGATAGGGAGGACCAGGCTTGAGGCGAGTTTCCTTCCCATGTAGGGCGAGAGGCCTAGTCCAGGTGGTGAGAGTTGTTTGATGATTGAGAAAGCTGCTTGAGCGAAGGCGATCCTTTTGAGGAAGTGGGTTGTGGTTTCCATGGTAGGTGTGAACCAGTAGCCTAGTCAGCGTACTTATGCAGACGGGGGGAAGAAAGACCCAGTGAGTCCAATGGGTGAGGAGGAGATAGGGGAGCGATCCTTGGGTGTGCGCCAGTGGATGAGCTCAGTCTTAGGAACTGAGAAAGATACCTCCAGCTTGGCTGCCCTGTGGGTAAGTAAAGAAAACACCTGTTGAAGTACCTGGATTTTCCTTCTGTAGGAGACAGAGGAAACAGTAACAGAAAAATCATCAACATAGGAAAAAATAACCCCTTGGAGTATGGAAACATGTAAACATGAAACGTAAATCACTAACAGCAATGGAGAGATAGGGGAGGATTGTGGGGTCCCAACAGAAACCGGGGAGAAGGTTGCAGGTGCCCCTTGAAAGAGCAGGCGGCAGTGTCGGTCGGTGAGGAAGGAGCGGACCCAAGAGGCCATGTATCTTGGGATGCCTCTCGAGCGTAGCGGATGAGTGAGGGAAGAGGCGGATATGTTATCGAACCCTCCTTTGATGTCTAGGAAGAGGGAGGAGACTTTCCTAATGGGCTGTTGGTGGGAGCGAACGTCCTGGGTTAGGGCAGCGCAGGCATCAAATGTGCTGAGGCCAGGGAGGGAGCCACACTGGTTGGGGTTGATCAGGCCAACTGACCTGGCCATGGGGGCGAGCCGGTAGGCCATAATCCCTTCCAGGAGTTTGGAGACCGTTTCGAGGAGGACAATGATGCGAAAGGAGGCTGGGGAGGAATAGTCCGCTTTGCCTGGTTTGGGGAGGACGATACCATTCGCTCTTTTCAGGGGGAGAGGATGGTACCCAAGGAGGAGGAGGGGGCCTAGAAGTTGTTGTAGGATAGAGGGGTTGATAGAGTGGACCCTTTTCCAGATCCCATATGTGACCTGGTCAGGACCTGGTGCTGAGGTGTTGGAGGATTTGCGGAGAGCGCGGGAAATTTGTTCATTGAGGAGTGGAGTGGCATCGGTGTCATACCGTAGGAAGGAGGGGGTAGGAAGAGGAGCTTTGGGAGGAAAGAAGTGATGGAGGAGTGAGGAGTTAATTTCGTCTGGAGTGTTTGTGTTCGGAAAGGAGGGGAACCTTTCAGGTTGGCGACCTGTAGCGAGGCGCCTAGCTGTCCACACTGACTTGGTGTTGACTTTGGCTAGGAATTCCTTCCAATGTGCGGATTTGGCCTTCTTAATGGCTTTGAAATATGCATTGCAGTGTTGGCGGCAGAGCGACAGTGTGTCCGTTGTGTGAGTTAGGCGATGGGCCCTAGCTGTGCGATGAGAGGCCTGTCTGAGGTGGGAGAGTTCTTGGGTCCACCAGGGTTTGGCGTGGACGGAAGAGCGTTTGGTGGGAGTGTGGGTCTTAAGGAGGGCGGTGAGAGAGGAGAGGTGCCTGGTTACCCAATCATCAACCAAGGTGTCAGTGGGGTATATAGGGGGTGGCTAAATCTTGTGAGGCACTTCGAGTTTTATATCCAGCCTCTGGGTGTTCGCGGACTACATCTATTTTTCATACAAACTATATACCCCTCCATATTTCTCCAGCTTTTCTACCTTAGTACGAACACCGTTTGACACTGAAGATTATCTTCCCCTCTCCACTAATGGTGCAGTCAGAGCTCCTCTTTCACTGTTAGGGTTGCACACCTTTTGGTAGCAGACGCCTGACCTCCTTTCTGCTGTTTAGACTTAGCCCATCCTGTTTGGAATGTACCAATAGTCTCTTAGAACACTAAGGGGCCAGCTTAGTTGTTGACCTTGTCTGCTCCGTGCTAATACAAATGGCTCTGCAGCTGGCTTTGGATGACTTGTGTTTACGATAGGGCCAATATCTTCTTGTCATTACTCCCTCTCCATATCAACTTGTTCCGATTGGTTTAAACATACTGGTATCATATAGGGGCATGAACACATTCTTCATTAGTAGTGGAGTGGCCTACTTCCAGCTGGTTTTGTTTCTGGTCGGGACTACCTGAATCTATATTTAAGTCCTCCACCTCCAAATAGGTGTAACTCCACGAGTTCTAAACAGACTCGCTTGGTTCCGCCTGGGTTGGATAGTGAGAGAGCTCCACTCGTATACCCTGCGACCAGCATCCGGTTAGACAGACACCGGCGACCTATCTGGTGTAACAATAGGTACTTCAAGGACTAAGTTGTGTATGCGAACGAGCAACTGGGCACAGTACCAGTATTGTCGCAGGTTGTGAACGCTGGTGGTGGAGGGGTATGATTTGGCTTTTCCCGGATTTTTTGTATAAATCCGCTAATGGATTCTAGTATCATTTACCCATGTGCCAACTCAGCACTCCTCCTGTAGATAGCCTTCAATACATATGCCAAATGAGTCAAGTTCAACTTAAGCCTACCTATTGGCAACACCATACAGCATACCTGTTAGGCACATTGGGTACAAAGTACTAGAATCCAGTGCTGGTTTCATACGAAAATTCGGCTAAGATACTACTCATACCCCTCTACCTGCTTGTTTGGCCCGTATGTCACCTGTGGCGCATAGAGTAAAAGTGTCCCCTCCTCCAAAATCGCAAAATTAGTGCCCTTCTTGTAACAACATATACTTCATCGCCCGCTATCCGACCGGATGCTGTACGCCGGGTTTATAGCAGGGAGACTCAGAGGACCCGATTCAGCTGAAGTCAGGTATACAGGATCCGTCTCTACAGACCTACAGTCCAATATGTACACCCTTCGCTGGAATAGACCATAGGTGATGGGACCCACCTTGCAAAAATGAGAATATGATGAGTGGGCTACAGGTTAAACATGAGAACCCACTCAGACCCTGAAAACATGCCTATCTTGGATTGAAGGCCTATCGAAACAGGTTGATAAGGAGATGAATAGCAATATGATACGGTATAGGACCGATTGTAAGTTTAGAGTCATCCTGAAAGCCATCTGCAAGTTACTAGGAATGCCGGTTGTACCCAGATAGGTCACCAGCCAAGTTGGCCACTTGGAGTTCTAAGAAACTATCGGTAGATTCCATAATGGACTACCTGAGTGAAGCGGCAGAACAATGAACTACATCTCCGACTGACAAATGGTTCATACAATCAGGAAATTAAGGCGCTCTAATATGTCCATAAACTGCTGGGGTAACAATATTCTCCCTCTCAAATGGTTTTCGCACTTCGGATTGAAGGACGGAAATAGTTGGAAGTATATTAAAATATCAAAGTAAAATGTAGTCTCCGAACACACAGATGCAGGATTTAAGTCTTGAAGTCCCTCCCGAGCTTTCACTATCATCAGCAACAGAGAAGTGATCTTATCAATTTTATAAGTTTTACTCAAAATCTATACCTACAAGCCTTCCTAGACAATATCGATTTACGAAGAAAGATTATAAGCCTAGTCAGATTCGCTTGCCCTCAGAATGGACTACCATTACCAATACCAGTTGATCAATCAGGACATCCAGTCTTTCTTACATACACGCACTCAGGTGCATATGCATTAGGATTTTTATGAATCTATACCCCATATCTGAATACATTGTAGTGTCTATAATCTTTCACCAAGGTTGAGCAGAACTACTATAGATGCTACTTCTTACCAGTATAGATTGTAGTGATAATGTAATCTTCTGGTTCAATATACTATCATAACATAATTCTAGTACTATTTCCTATATTTTTAACAACTACTCAGAATTTGAAAACTACACCTTAAATTGGAATATTAAATAATATAGTAAAAACAGGATAACTATTCTCCTAAGGATAAGGTAAGAACAAATTAATTTTATAATTAACAGCTGGTAAAGTCATGGAGGAATAGAGGACAATTAAAACTTATATATCTTTGTGTTAGGCATACATGAATGGGACACTGGAATCCAGTGCACAGACAACTATGAAAAAATAAAAAAAAAAAAACAAAAGGGCTCAGATCCTAGTTATAACACACTAGCCCTGTAATTGGACCTGTATATCACCAGGGGCACAGAAGGTTAATTTGTCCCTTCATTAACAAAACTGAAAACTAGAGCCACTCTCTTAACACCTTATTTATCGCTGGTATCTCTCTGAGCATATCTTGTTTATTGGATATATGAGGAGGGAGACTCACTCAAGCTAATGCAACTTGAATCAAAAGTATCAGATAACTATCTGCAGATATAATGACCTTTTCAACTAGTGCTGGCTGCAACAGTTTAAAGTAATAAGAGGTTATGAAGAAAATTGAGAATATGATAAGTAGGCTATAAGAGAGCAACAAGAGCCTACTCAGACCTCGAGAACATACAAATCAGTGTCAAATAATATATCAGACCAAGCTGATAAGGGATGATAATAGCCATCTGAGAGGGTATTGGACCGATCATGAGCAAGGGTTACCCTGATAGGTGTCTCCAAGAAATTTAGATAATGGGCAAGATGCAGATAGGTCAACAGCCAACTTGTCCAATTGGAGTTCTAAGATACAATTATTATATTCTATAAATAACTACTTTAGTTGAATCAGTAGAACAAGAAACAACCTTATTAACTAATATGTGAATTGAACTATAAGAGGTGATTAAGGTCTGACATATTGGTAAGCTTTGCGGGTACAATAATATTCCCCAGGACTATATAGTATCTGCACTTAAGTTCAGATGCTATTTTTTAATTTTTTTTTAGTTAATTCAGTTTTTATTCATGTTCAAGACACAGAATCTACATGCAGCGCTAGCTATGGATATAAACAAACCTCCTCTCCTGCCCTGACCCCGGACAGCTATGGAAAAACCGTAAGGGAAGCCTGACCCAACCGGTGTAAAAAACCATCCTAACAAGCCACCACCGAGTAATCACAACCAGAGAGCCAACAAAACCGACATGAAAGCAACTTCAAGCCCTAACAGTGAACCAACCAAATGTAACAAAAGAGAATCCAAAACAAGAAAACACCCACACCTAAGACCGTAGTCAAACCAAAGGCCTAGGTAATAGACACACTTACTTCCAGCTCCCATAATAAGCCTGCAAGGGCACAAAGTAGGAAGATATTCCTGTCGGCATATAGCCCGGCACCGAGGGTGGAATGGTGCCCCCTCAGAAGACCAACCTAAAGAAACGAGGCCAGCAGGTGGCAGGGCCCCGTGCTGAGTCCAGAGGACTCAGTCTCAGCCTGAGGGTGGTAGGAAGGTACCAGCTTAATGGGGGCAGTAAGGTGCCAGCTAGGTAAGCAGTAGGGTGCCAGCTGATCAAATGTCAGGAGGTGAGGATGGAGGAGAGCTAGACCCAATAACCAATGGAATCGTGTGCGTGGCCATTTAGGCAGTTCTCATCAAAGTGAGAGTGGGGGAAATGACCATTAGAGTGCCAAAGCAACTGCAGGCCTGTAGAATGTTTCCCCCTACTGCAACCCAGTCTCCCAGACGTATAGGGAGGTCAGAGGGAATTCCCGACTGTGCAAATGATAAGTGAGGCAGAGAAAAAATCTAAGTTAGGCAAAACAAAAGTGGGGAAATGAGAGAAACTATCAACAAAGATGGCAGAAGAGGAGAGAGGAACTCAAAGGGGTAGATCCTAATGAGCAAGGAGAGGAAGGAATCATTAAGGCAAATCCCATCACCCAGGCATGGCTAGAGGGCGAGGTTGAGTCGAAAGGAAAGTGGTGATGATTTCACATAGTGTTGAGATTTCAATCGCCGTGTGTGTAGAGGAGATGGTGGATGAAGTTCAGATGCTATATTAGTTAGTTGATTATATAGTGAATAGTTTTTACATATTGTCAGCAACCAGTTAGACAACTTATTTACATTTTGAAGTGCCTTGGAACCTTTAGACATATCCTCTAGCTCCACTCTACATCTGGCTGTTGAAATCTCAACACAACTAGAAATTTTCACCAGTTTTGTTTCATCATGATTTGACCCTTTGGCCATGCCACGTGATTGGGGACTTGTCTTAATGATTTTCTCCTCTCCATACCTATTAGGGTCTCATTGTTGGTGCTTTTTCTCTACTCTTCTGACCTCTTGATTGATAGTTCCTCCCCTTTCCACACTTTTGTTTTGCCTGTCTTATCTTTTTGCTCTACTTCACTTAATATTTGCAAAGTGAGAAATTGCCTTAGACCTGCCTATACCATTGGGAGACAAGTGTGTAGTAGGGTTAAATATTCTACTGACCAACTGGTGCTTTGGCAGATATATATTTGATTCCCAGACTGTTACTTTGATAATCAATACCTGGATGGCCAGGTATACAATTTCGTTAGTCCTTGGGTCTACCTATCCTCCAACCATCTCTACACCTCTCCATTCCTCCTAACAGTTGATCTGCATGCACACTACTGCATCGCCACTTCAGGTGGCATCGTACTACCTCAAATCGCATAAGATACGATAATTTGTATTTTCTACTACCTACTCCCTCCTCCTCATTTGGTTTACTGACCTCCTTGTGCTAGATTGCATTTGTTCCCTTGTCCCGTCACTCTATGAGCCCTAATTACCCCAGCTTTTCACTGTATATTCCTGGATTATAGGGAGCTGGGATGTTATAACGTTAGTCAGAGTGATGGTTAAGGTTGATTTCTGACTTAGGTATTTTCACAATTAGTGACAACGCAAGGATTGGATTTCACATAACTCATAGATATGAGCCATACAGTGAGGATATCTCTCACTATGACTCATTAGTGGTCATAGAATTTTACATGTTGCATGATTGGTGCAATCATTATTACATTGTGACTGGTTGATCGTGCACTATGACTTGCACTGGTAAGTCATTTGATGTAATGATTTTTGCACATGACTTACACTATAAGTCATGGAATTCGCTCATGTGACTACTTTAGGCCCTATGACTTGTTTAATGAGTGTTGATTGGTTTGTTACACCACGCAGTAGACTCATAGGAGTCACTGAAGGATTTCATAGTATGACTCAATATGAGTCTTGCTGAGAGTATGACCCAGAGGTATGAGTCACCAGGGTTATGGTGGATGGAAGAGTGGCTATAAGAGGACCTCTAGGCGGCCTGTAGTTAGGATACGCTTCGCTTCCACTATTTTCCTGCCCCTACATTTTGCACCACCACGTCAAAGGTCTATTCGGTTCCCATGATCCCATCCACACCTTTCCTCGCTTAGGTCCTTGGGTACTCTAAGCCTGGTCATGGCACAGACCGGTTCCGCCGCCCCCCCTCTTTTCGCTGCTGCTCCAGCACCACCCTCATCCACTGCCTCCACTGTACGTCCCCTCCACCTCAGGTTCCTGTCCTCCTTCCTTGACGAGACCAAAGAAGTCATCAACTTCTCATCCTCACTGGTCCCCACCCTCACCCCCGCTGTCCTCGACCACCTCTCCACTGAGGAGATTACCCTAATCCCACTTCTATGCGGCTCCCTTCGTGCAATTTCTATCCTTGGCCCTGTGCTCGACTCTCTTTCAGCAGCAGTCGGACTTCTCAGGGCTGGCTTACCCAACCCCTCTTCCACACCAGATCCCACGGCCCCTAGCCTTGCATCAATCCGCTTTGAGCTTCGCGACCTGGCCCACAGGGTCACTCCCCCCCCGCCCTCCTCCTACTATTACCATCCCC
>QFET01006948.1:0-27824 GCA_003316355.1 Tuber calosporum | reverse complement strand
CCCCCCATTCCTGCACGCCCTGGCACAACCCAGAGACACTCAGGTCACCCATCTGCCCCTTCCCCCTTTTGCTGCCCCTACCTCTGAAGGCCCCCCCGTGGTAATCAATGGTTTCTCTGGCGATCAGTTCCGGGACCGTGATACTTCCGCCCCTTCCAATGCCCAAATCGTGGTAGGGAGGAGGAATAGGAGAAAGTCTCCAACAAGCCCACCCTCTGCGGCCAAGGTTGCGGCTGCAGCAGCAACCCAAGCAACCCCGACCTCCTCCAACTCTGGCTCTCCCTTTCTTCAATCACCTTTACCACCCTCTCCACCCCCCTCATTACCGCCGCCCGCAGGTTTTTTGCCCCCCTCTCCTCACAACCCCTCCTCCCTGATGCAGCAGGCAGATCTGGCCTCCTCCCTGATCTGGCCGCCTCTGTTCTCGTTGATGCAAACTCCTCCCTCCCCCTTTGATTCAAGGCCTCTGTCCACGATCAAGGCTCCGTCTCTATCACTGGCATTGATGGCCCGGTCCCTGCCCTCTTTTACCCCCCCTATTTTGAGGCCCTCACCAGGCGCCTCAATCAAGCTTTTCCAGTGGTGGACAACCCCACGCTCCCCTTCCGGCCGGCCCCCACGGCCGTTCAGATAGCGATCCATTCTTTCCTCTCCTCCTCCTGCCTCTCCGACAATGAAGAACACCTCTTCTCCTGCTCCTCCACCTTAATCCTCAACTCCACTGATTTCTCCGTCCTATCTGCTAGGTTCCTTAAGAGGGACTCAGCCTCCTGTCTCAAGCACTCCTGCTTGGTTGTTATAACCACCGCCCCAGAATTCGCCTCCTCCCTCCTCCCGCACGTCCCTCTATTCTCTGCCAATAGAAGGTCAGAGAGGGCCTTATCCTCCTCCCCCTACACCCAGTGCCTCTACTGCTAGGCCTTTGGCCATATGGCCCCCCGATGCAAGACCCCTCACTCAGTCTGTCCCTTCTGCTCCCTACACCACACGAGAGTTGACCACTGATGCTCTAACCCCTCATCCACCAAGCAGGGCAACACCAAATCAGTTTTAAACTGCTGCATGACCTCCCCCCCACACTGCCCGAATTGCGATTGTGATCATTCCACCCGTGACTGTGTCTTTTCATCTAGGCCCCCTCCTCCCACCTCAGCACCCCTCTCCGCCCCACACTCCACAGCCAATGACGGGATGGATAACTTGCTAGACCTCCCTCCTGACACCACAATAACCTCACGACCCCCCAGACTTCCTCCAGGCCCCTTGGGTCGTGCCGTTGACCTAACCACTCCCAGGCCCCTGAGTCCCGCCCAGTCCGCCCCTGGCATGTCCAGGTCTTCCTCCCAGCATAGTGCCCCACCCACCCAGGTAGCGCCTAGCCCTTCTCCTGCCCCCCTTGATCCTATGACCTCTGCCCAGTAATGGATTACACAACCACCCCTGCCCTACAAGAGGCCCCTAGGGCTTCGTCCTTTTTCTCCCTTGCTCAATACAACTGCCTGGGTAGCTGGGATGTATTTTCTGCCTTTTTTAAATCTTTTGTTGAACTTTCCTTTCCTGTTTCCCTGGTGTGTATCCAGGATCATTCGGTGTTACGAGGACGCGTCCCTACTTTTGCAGGCTTCAAGTCCTTCTCCCTCCCTTGTTCCTCCTCTAAAAAGCAATGGCTGGCTTGTTATGTTGCTTCTTCCCTACTCTCCATGAGTGTCATACTTCCTGTTTTCTTTGGGAGATCTGACACTATAGCCCTTGATTTTCTTCCTGACAGACAGGCTGTTTGGGTTTTCCTTTTCACGCCTACGGGTACTGAACTCGTATTCCCTCCCAGGCACACTACCTGCCTTGCGTACTATTTCTCCTCTTGAGTTGTTTCCTTAGGATGGGTTTCCTGTTCTTTTCCAGGCTGACTTCAATTTCCACCGCACTTCCTGTGACCTGCTACGAGCCCACTACCTTTCAGAGTTAGCAATTTCTTTTCCTTACTTTGCCAGGGCTACCGAGCTTGGCTACCAGCTCTAAAATACTCCTGGTGTCTATACCCGCTTCCCTTTAGGTAGCGGGGGCAGGGCATGTGTATTAAATCTTTCCTTTGCTTCTCCAGTATTATTTCCTTTTTTCTCATCATGGAGCACTCCCCGCCACTCTACTGTCTCAGACCATGTCCCCATTCTACTCTCCTTTAGGGATCCTGAGGATACGCAACCTCCTTCCCGTCCCAACTGGGCCTTGAGTCACTGGGCTACCCTCTCACCTCTGCTTGACAAGTTGACGGTCCCCGACGCCCACCACCTTTCAACAGCCCCCTTTCTATCCTTTAGGTGTGACACCTATTTCGGTCGTGTTCTCTCCCTTCTACGCAACTATACCCCCAACTTGCGTCCATCTCCTAGGGCCATGCCCTGGTTTTGCCCCCTCCTCTCAACCCTTAGGAGGGAACCCCACTGCGCTGCTCGCCTGGCACATGCTTCCCACTCTTCAAGCAACATCTCTGCTGCCTGACTAGCCCGCCTCAGCTACTTCAAAGCCATAAAGAGAGTAATAAAGGCCCACTGGACCTCCCTCCTCCTCAACCCAACTCCCTCCAGCATTTGGGACACCAAACGGCTGGCCCTAGGCTCCTTCACAACTTGCTTCCCCACTCTCCAGGGGGCCAACACCCTCGAGTCAATTAATAATTCACTGCTTAATCATTTCTTTCCACCACATCCTTCTCCCCACGCCCCCTCCATCATCCGCCCCTTCTCTGACGCCCCCGTGCTGTCCTCTGATGAGATCTCTGCTGCCCTCAAGGCCTCATCTTCCTCCTCAGTACCAGGCCCATACACTGTCCCCTATGGGGTATAGAAAGTAGTCCACCTCACCACGCCCTCCTTATTAGTTCCACTCCCCTCCCCTCTTCTCCTCCAAGGTTTCCACCCTCCCTCCCTCAAAAGGGCCAATGGTGTAGTCCTGGACAAGTCAGGCAAGCCACCCTATGACACCCCGGCGTCCTTTAGAGTCATCGTCCTCCTCAAAACAATCTCCAAGGTCCACAAGGGGATTGTCGTCTCCCCCCTCGCCCTTGTCGCCAGGGCTTGTGGGCTCCTCAGTCCCAACCAAGGTGGCTCCCTTTCGGGCCTTTCCTCCTTTGATGCCGTCAACACCCTTGCCCACACAATCCGCACCCTGCACTGCCCAGCCCTCTGCGTCTCAACCCTCTTCCTTGATATCAAACGGGGTTTTGATAATGTGGATCCCGACTTTCTCTCCGCTATACTCAGGAAAAAAGGCGTCCACCACTACCTCATCTCCAAGGTCAGGTCCTTCCTTACCGGCAGCACCTGCCGTTTTCTTTTCCACAGCTCACATGGAATTCTATCTCCCGTTTCTGTTGGCACCCTTCAGGGGTCTCCTGTATCTCCTTTGCCTTTTGTTATTTAAGTTTCCTCCCTTCTTTTTTCCCTTCCTAGGGGCCTTATTCTTTCCTATGTTGATGATTTTGCATAGACTGTATCTTCATCCTCCTACTAACGCAATGTTCAGCTATTGCAAGCGGCCTTCTCCAGGATCATGAGCCGTGGGGTAGGGTGCAATGTTTCCTTTTTAGTTCCCAAGACGGAGCTTATCCACGAGCGCACCAAGAACCAGCGGGGCTCTCGTTGCATTATTCCCATATACTTGGATGGGCAGGTCTTCCATCCTGCCAGCTTTCTTAGTTGGCTCGGCTACTGGCTCACCCTATCACTTTCCACCTCCACTCATATCTCCTAGCGTCTTGGCGTTGCTCCTGGCTCCTTCGCCACTGTTCGCAGGCTTTCCCTACCAGGTGTATGCCTTTCCCCCCACCTGTGCCATCGCCTCGCCATCTCCCTTCTTCTCCCCATTCTTAACTATGGGGCTGACCTCTGTGTACCCTCCCGCAGTATTCTATGGTACATGAACGTCTTCTGCCACCAGATCCAGAGATTGGTTACCAACTGCTTCCGCTCGACCAGACTCTCTGTCCTCTCCCTGGAAAGCTGCCTCCCACGTATCCCCCTCCTATCCCCCCACTGGTGTAGGCTTGCTGTACTCAGACTGGTATGTGACACCCCTACCATCAACCCTGCCGCAGGGCGGCTCCTGCTAGACTTTCCCTCTCTCCTCTAATCCCGCGCTCCTGACTCATGGTGTTACCTTGCTAGATGTCTCCAACCCAATGTCAACCATCTCCACTGGAAAACCTCTCCTACCTCACCGCCTGTCCACACACACCTGCCGTTAGATTCGATAGCCCACCTCTTCCTCCTCATCTTAGGATCCTTGTCCTTCACTCCTATACCATGCCCTATTCTCACATCCCTCTGTCCTGCTCTCCCGCCGCTACCGGCCATGCGAGCCGCCTACATCGGCATTAGTAGGCGGGCCAACCAGACCCTTATCAACGACTGGGGAGATGCCTGTCCTCCCCCCCCCTACTACCCCTCCAAACTGTCCCTGTCCCCACATCCCTTTATTGGCCTCCGTAAGTTCATAGCGGGCCGTATTCTTTAGATGCTTGCCCACAAGGACTGCCTGACCATTCATACCTCATGATCCTCCGTGGGAGAGCCTACCGCCTGTCCACGATACTGGGACAATGATGAAGACTTCCAGCAAGCCATATGTTACGGCTCCGCCACGCCGATGCCCGCAGGCGCCACCTCCTAGGCGTCAGGGTGATAGGCATGACCGACCTCATCTGCTCCTCTATACCACCCCTCCTCAAACGGGTCTCCTATATACATCAGACGCAGGTTAGCTTCCCCTCCGACATGCTGCTGTCGCCACCCACTTCTCCACCTGCTTTGGTTGCCCCAAACACCCTAGGGTTTTCTGCACGGCCCCTTTTTTCCTCCCCATTTTCGTAGCACCTTGGGTTTTTCCTTACTTAAAGGCTTAGTTTGTGTATATTTCCTTTGCTGGTTTTTCCTTACTTGAGTTTACCGTACGAGGTGTATGGACAGTTACCTGCCCAGTTGGAGCTTTTAGGTGTCGATGGTTTCCTTTATTTTTGGTTTTTGGGATTAAGGTTTTGTTTATGCCATAGCTAGTGCTGCATGCAAGTTCATGTACCTTAATAACGAATATATGATATAAAAAAAGAAAAAAGAAAAAAAGCAAAAAAAAGAGAAAAACCGCCTGTAGTTGGGAGCCCTGGTGGACACCCCTCCTCTCTACTCTTAGGCAAGAACATCACTGTGCTGCTCGCAAGGCCTGTTCTACCGGTTCCATCGGTAACATCTCTGGTGCCAGACTTGCCCGCCTTGGCTACTTCAAAGCCATAAAGAGGGTAAAAGAGGCCCACCGGACCTCCCTCCTCCTGAACGCCACTCGCTCTTCCCTCTGGGCCACTAAACGGCTAGCCATATGTTCCCTCACGACTGGCTTCCCCACCCTCCCAGGGATTGACACTCTCGTGTCCTACAATAAGGCTCTCTTTTCCCCTTTCTGCCCCCCTCGTCTCTCCCCCCGCGCCCCCTCCATCCTCTGGCCCTACTCCGATGCCCCACAGCTGTCCTCAGAGGAGATCTCTGCCCCCCTCAGGGGCTCCTACTCCTCCCCAGCGCCGGGTCCTGATACCGTTCCCTATCGGTTATGGAAAGTCATCCACCCCACCACCTGTTCCTTATTAGTTTCACTCCTCTCCCCTCTTCTCCTCCACGAGTTCCACCCCCCCTACCTCAAAAAGGCCAACGGTGTAGGACTTGACATTCCAGGTAAGCAATCCTAAGACCCGCGAACCTCCTTTAGGGTCATCTTCCTTCTTGAGACACTCTCAAAGGTTTTGGAGAGAATTGTCACCCCCCACCTCGCCCTCATTGCCAGGGCCTGTGGACTCCTCAGTCGGAACAACTGTGGCGCCCTTGCGTGCCTTTCGTCCTTTAATACCATTACCATCCTAGCTTACACAGTCCACACCCTGCACCACCCAGGCCTCTGTGTCGCCACCCTCTTCCTTGATATCAAAGTGGGTTTTCACAAAGTGGATCCTACCTTTCTCTCCTCCATACTGAGGAAAAAAGGGGTCAACCACTACCTTATCTCGTGGGTAAGGTCCTTCCTTACTAACCGCACCTGCCGTAATCTCTTCCAGGGCTCACGATTAATTTTTTCTTCCGTTTCTGGTGGCACCCCACTGGGGTCTCCAGTATCTCCTTTGCCTATTGAAATTTATTTTTCTTCCCGTCATTTCTCCCTTTCCAGGGGCCTTATTCTTTTCTATGTTGATGATTTTGTTTAGACTGTATCATCACTTTCCTATCACCACAAGGTTCAGGTGCTGCAGGCAGCCTTTTCCTGGATCAAACATCGCAGAGCAGCACACAATGTTCTCTCTCAGGTGCCAAGACAGAGCTTATTCACTGGCACACCAATACCCAGCAGTGCTCCCCTTGCATCATCCCTATACACTTGGATGGGCAGATCTTCCATCGCGCAAACTCCCTTAGGTGGCTTGGCTACTGGCTCACCCCATCTCTTTCCATATCAACTCACTTCTCCAAATGACTTGTCTTAGCTCAAGTTGCCTTCGCCACTGTTGGCAGGCTTTCCCTACCAGGGGCTGGCCTGTTCCACCAACTGTGCCACCGCCTTGCTGTCTCCCTCCTCCGCCCCATCCTCACCTATGGGGCTGACCTCTTCCTACCCTGCCGTGGAATTCTACAGCACATGGAAGTCTTCTGGCACCAGATCCAGAGATAGGTTACCAATAGCTTTCACTCAACCAGACTCTCCGTCCTCTCCCTCGATAGCTGCATCCCTCCTGTCGCCCTCTGTGCGCCCATTGCCCTCTGTGCGCCCATCGCCTTAGTCTGGCTACAATCAGACTGGTATCCGCCCTACCTACCATCAACCCAGCTGCACGGCGGCTCCGCTGGGACTTTCCCTCCCATGTAAAGCCTCGCCCTGCAGACTCGTGATGCCACCATGCACATTGCCTACAGCCCTATGTCAACCCTGTGCAATAGAAAACTCCTCCTTCCTGCCCGCTGGTCTGCACCCACCTCCCAGTGGATGCGATGGCCCACCTCATGCTCCCCATTTGGGGATCCTTGTCCTTCGGCACCTTACGACATACAGATCTCGCACCCCTCTGACCTCCTCTGCCCTCGCTCCCTGCTATGGGCGCCGCCTACACTGGCCTTGAAGGCGTGTCCAAAAGACACTCATCAAAGACTGGGCAGGGCCTGTGCTCCCCTAGCCTACTACCCTTACAGACCGTCCCTGTCCCCACACCGATTCCTTGGCCTGGGCAAGTTCATGGCAGGTCGCATTTTCCATTGCGTTCCCACAAGAGCTATCTGGCTTTTCACACCTTCTGGGCCTCTCAAGGGCAGGCCACCCTCTGTCCACGTTGCTGGAACCATCATGAAGACTTCCTGTATGCCATACTATCCTGCATGGCCACCGCTGAAGCCCGCAGACGCCACCTCTAAGGTGTCATGGGGACAGGCGCAATGACCCCATCTGGTCTTCTATACCACTTCTCCACAACCTGGTCGCCTACTTACAGGAGAGGCAGGTTGTCTTCCCCCCTCACATGCCGCTGTCCCACCCCTCATCTCCGCCACCTTTGGTTGCACATATCCCCTTAGGTTCCCCTGCCAGCCACCTTTTTCGTCCCCAAGTTTTTAAAAACTTGTGGTCTTTCCTTACCTCATGGCTTTGTTTCTGTATGTTTCCTAGGCTGGTTTTTCCTTACATGAGTTTACCGTAGGAGGTAAATGGACATTTACCTTTCCAGTTGGAGTTTTATCTCCCGTTGGTTTGCTTTGTGTTTGGTTTTTGGAATTAAGGTTTTGTTTATGCCATAGCTAGCGCTGCATGCAAGTCCTTGTACCTTAGGAACAAATATATGATATTAGAAAAAGCAAAATTGTGATAGATAATGGCCTGTAGTTAAGTAGGCTACGAAGAAGACACACTGGTCTGACCTCGTCCTGGCTACCACTCCAAGCACCATCGGGACTACAACGAGGCTGCTTATAGGCCACTCAACCCTAGAGTTCCCCTCCCTCCCAGGAGCCTATACTCAGGAAGGTATGAACCGGTCTCTCCTCTACCATTTTTCCCTTCCTGCTTTCCCAGTTCCTTTGCCTCCATCCTTTGTCCTTATGGGGACTGTTCCCACCTCACCTGTGAGGAACTGGCATCCAACCTCGCTCGCTTATCTCCCTCCTCTGTTCGTGCCCCTGACAGGGTTCCCTACTTTGTCTGGAAGAAGGTACATCCATCTAAGCCCCTAATCCTCTTTGTGCTCCTTGGCCTACTCCTCCAGTTTGGTTTCCACCCTTCATCCCTTAAGAAGGCAAACCGGGTCATCTTGGACAAACATATCATGGACTCATATATTTCCCCATCATTCGTCGAGATCATTGTCCTGCTCCACTCTCTGTTCAAGATCTTCGTAAGGGTTATTGCATCCCACCTCGAACCTATCACACACTCTATTCATCTCCTAAGCCCCAATCAGTGTGGCTCACTCCCTGGTTGTTCCTCCTTTGACGCTTGTACCTCCTTGATTGAGACCACCTGCTCCTTTCAACGTCCATGCCTTAAGGTCTCTACCCTATTTCAGGATATTAAAAGGGGTTGTGATAACATTGATTCTACTTTCATGGCCTAGTCCCACAAGCGTAAAGGGGTTTATCACTACCTTGTAGCCTGGGTCAGGTCTTTCCTTACTATGCGAAGCTGCTCCTTGTTATTTCAGGGTTCTTAAAGGACCTTTTCTCCTCTCTATTTGGGCATCCCGCAAGGGTCTGCAGTGTCTTGTTTTTATTGTATTTTATTTAATTCATATTTCCTCTGTTAATGTACAGGAACCTGGATCCAGCGCTGGCTATGGCAAAAACGAAAGGTGAATATCAAATAAACAAACCAAGGAAATATCAAAATCTTATCTCCAAGTCGTAACGGCAATGTCACTGCTCCCAAAATAGAGGCTAATCAAGCAAGGAAAGAATATAACACTATTCCAAACAACCTAAGGAAATTTATAATAACGTGATAGAGTAAAAGTAAATAAAGGGGGTTAGCAAAGCTGTCTTTTGGTGTGGGAGGCCTACAGGCAGGCATGTATGTGGGGAATCCTGTAGCAGACGCCAAGATGTAGGCCCGAAGTGCCTGTAGAAGGTCCACTAAGGACCAGAGAGGTGAGCCAGAGCCGAGACTGCAATACTAGGGAGATGGCGGAGGCTTATGGAGGCCTTGGCAGGGTATTGGAGGATTGCATGGACTATTTTCTTCTCCTCCTCATTGCAATAGGGGCAGAGGAGGAGGTGGTTATTGTCATCCTATGAGGTGTAAGCAGCCAAGTAGCTTTTACTAGACTGTATTTGATGTATTCTACCAGCAGCGAACTTATCCAGCCCCATAAAGGGGTGAGGGGACAAACCTGGTACATAGTGGTAGTAGAGGAGAGGGGGTGTCTGTAGGGTCCAGTCATTAAGAAGGAGGGCCTTACAGGCATTCTTGAGGAAACAGTAGTTTCTGGTGGTTGGTACCAGGGGTAGGACCTTTGGAGGCAGCGGATGTGGGGTGGTGAGGGGAAAGGTTCTTACAGCGGGGATCAAGTTGTGGAGGGCGTAACACAATATGTTAATGGGGAGGTAACACATGAGGATTTGGAGGGTACGGTATCTGTTTTTGGGAAGTGGTATCTAGTTTAGTTTGATCCTGGGAGTGTTTGACGGCAGTGGAGTCTGGTTGCAGAGTTGTCTGAAATTATGGAGAAGTGTGGTAACTGGGTAGGAGCTTCGTTGATGCGGTGTGAGGAACAAGAAAGATGTAGGGTCGCCATCTGCCGCTAGTGGGGAAGCTGGGAAGAGATTGGAGCCAGACAGGCTTCATAGTTTAGTATAGATATTGGGGTGGAGGAGAAGCAGTTGGTGACCCATCGAAGCACTCTGTTCCAAATAGTGGTTATCCTATCTAGGGTAACTAGGGTTGGGGAGAACAGGTTTGCCACATGCGTGAGGATTGGGTGGACCAGTCCCGATACCAGCCAGCATGCCATATAGGCTACGAGGACTAGTCCAGGACATGAGAGCTGTTTGATGATGGAGAAGGCTGCCAGAGCGAAGGCAATCCTTTTGTTGAAGTGGATTGAAGTTTCTATATTGGGTGTGAGCCAGTACCCTAGCCAACATACTGATGCGGAGGTGAGGACACGAGAACAGGAGAGCCCAATGAACGAAGAGGACATGTGGGAGCGATCCTTGGGTGTGTTCCAGTGGATGAGTTCAGTCTTTGGAACTGAGAATGATACCTCCAGCTTTGATGCCCTGCGAGTAAGTAAATACAAAACCTATTTAAGCAGCTGAAGTTTCGTTCTGTAAAGGACAGAAGAAAAGGTAACAGAATCAGCATCAACATACGAAAGGAAAATGTAACCCCTTGGGGTATGGGAAAATGCAATCATGAAACAAATATCTCAAACAAAAGTGGAGATATAGGGGAACCTTGGAGAGTATCATCAGACACAGGGGAGAATATTGCAGGAGGCCCTTGAAAGAGGAGGCGGTAATGAAGATTAGTGAGGAAGGAGCGGAGCCATAAGGACAAGTATCCAGTGAGGGCTCTAGAATGGAGGAGTTGAGTGAGACAGAAGGTGGAAATGTTGTCGAAGCCTCCTTTTATATCCTGGAAGAGGGAGGAAATATTCGTATTGGGGAGTTATCTGGAGCGAACCTCTTGGGAGAGGACAGTACAGGCGTCAAATGTACTGTGTGTACGGAGGGAGCCACACACGTTAGAGTTCCTTAAGCTAACTGACCTGGCCAGGGGTTCGAGTTGGTAAGCTATTATGCTTCCCTGGAGTTTAGAGAACATCTGAAGGAGGACGATGATGCGAAAGGAGGCAGGGGAGGTGTGGTCTCCTTTGCCAGGTTTAGGGAGAACGATACTATTTGCTCTTTTGAGGTCCATAGAATAGTACCAAAGAAGGAGGAGGATGGGGCCTAGGAGTTACCGTAGGATGGCGGGGTTTGTAGAATGTACCTTCTTCCAGATTTAATAAGAGACCTGGTCAGGTCCTAGAGCTAAGCTATTAGAGGATTTGCTAAGGGTAAGGGAGATTTCTTCATTGTGGAGAAAGGTGGCATCGTTATCATAAAGTCTGAATAAGGAGGTGGGGAGGGGAGGTTTGACATGAAAGAAGTAGTAGAGGAGGGTGCTGTTGATTTCCTCTGGTGTGTTGGCGTCAGGGAAGAAGGGAAATCTTTCAGCTTGGCGGCCGCATACGAGGCGTCTAGCTGTCCACACTGACTTGGTGTTGACATTGGCTAGGAGGTCTTTCCAGTGTGAGGATTTGGCCTTCTTGATAGCCTTGAAATAGGTATTGCTGTGTTGGCGGGAGAGAGCCAGTGTTTCAGGTAAGTGATATAGGCGATAAGTCCTAGGTGTGGGATGGAAGTCTTGTCTGACATGGGATAGCTCTTGGGTCCACCAGGGTTTGGAATGAATTGATGAGTGTTTCAAGGATGTGTGGCTTTTCAACAGGGAGGTGAGAGAGGATAGGTGCCTAGTCAACCACTCATCAACCAATGTGTCTATTGGATATATGAGGCGGGAGGGGAATCTGATAATCCTAGAGGAGGGGGGTCAGGATGTCCCAGTTAGTCTTAGACCAGTCAGGGGAGGGAGGAGCAGTATTGAGTAGGGGAGATATGAAGGTAAGGTTGAGGGAGAGGTGATCAGAGCTGTTGACTGGAGATTGGAGTCCCATCTAGGAAAGAAGGGAAGGAGGACGCCATTCAGGAAGGCCAGGTCGAGAACAGCGGGTAGTGTGTTGATGTCAAAAGGGAAACTTGCGTAAACCCCTGGTGTATTGAGAAGGTAAAAGCCAAGCTCTGAGGGGAGTTTGAAATATTGGTAGAATATTGTAAACTCCTGGTTAGATATTTGGCGTCGTGGGTCACAGGAGGGATGGTGGATATTGAAGTCACCTACCTCTAGTGTAAGAAAGGAGTGAGAGTTGAAAGCGTCCATAACGGCAACTGTGCATGTCCTGGACAAAGTGCCATTAGTAGAGTGTAGGTTGTAAATCCTAAACCTTTAATGGTTAGAATGAAATAAACCAGAGGGTGAAAAGATGTCAACTGCCACCAAGTCGGAGCGGTTATAAAAGCAGGGAAATAGGGAGTAGCTCTGAATAAGCTATGTGAAAATGTAGACAGCAACCATGGGGGGGGGTGCTAAGAGTAGGTGGTGGGTAGAAGGCCTTAAAGCCAGCAAAGTTGGGTGCTTGATTTCAGAAGACTGGTGGGTCCTGTTGGACAACCAGCTACAGGGTAGAGGGGAAAGTCCTGAAACTATTGAAAAGTGAAAGAAAAACACTGCAGCTTTCAAGGCAGTAGTGTTAAATAAGGGAATGTTGCTTAAGAGGGGTGAGTGGAGAGAGCTGATCGCTATCATGTGCAGTGCTAGAGAGGTGCATACTCATTAAAAGGACAAGGGGAGTGGAGGGGAGGAGAAGGAACCCTCCAATGGTAGGAGAGTGTATACTGCTCTGTGGCCTAGGTCTTGGAATGGTCCAGCCGGAGCAGGAGCATGTGGGGTGGTAAGGGAAATATTCGTTGCAGTAGGGTGGTTAAGGGGGCGTCAGGCCCTGCAGCAGAGATGGCTTTATCCTGCCTTTGTCTATGGTGTCAGGAAGTGTGTGCGGGGAATGCGGACATGATGTTGTGGGGATGGATCTAGAGGGGCAGGTGTGGTCAGTTGCAATGTGTGGATTACCACAGCTCGATTAGCGCAACGGGCTGGCATGGCAGCCGCCAGTAACAGGTTTGAGGAGACCACCATGACGGCAGGTGGGGTTGGGGCATTGATGGAAGGATCTAGGGTGGGTATTAACACAAAGGTTACAGGTGGAGTGAGTTGCTTTGCAATCAGGTGCGGGATGTCCATAGTTCCAGCACTTGCGGTTTTACATGAAGCGATTTATAGAGTGAGCCCTCACAACCTTGCGTCAGCACGAGAAGAGGCGGGTAGATGTGCCAAATCTTAGACCATAAGCTGGGGGTATTGTGACAACAACTGAGGAGAGTTCTTAGGAAGAATCTTATCAGGGTCTGGCAGAAGCAAGCAGGCAGAAAAGACAGTGATATCAATAGCATTGCGAATAGACTTGGAAAGGGCGGAACAAATCTCAGCTTGGTCAGGACGAAGGTAGGCTGAATGAGGGGCCTGTATGGCTACCTGTATCTTATCAGGGGCACAGCGAAGAGGGAGGAAGGGGTTGTCGCTAATGGGGAAGGCTTGTTTGAGCTTACGGGTCATACGGGTCATTACTTCATAATATGAGGAGTAGGCGGTAGCCTAAGTAAAGCGGTTGGAGCCCACCAGGGTAATTGATGCACGACTATTCATTGAAGCTGTGAATGCAAGTGGATGTGGGCAGTTGGTTCGCCTAAGGATAAAGGCGACTAGGTCAGCTGTGGTGGCAGCTATGGTTAGAGCATCATAATCTGGAAGGGAAAGAGTCCTAGGCGAGAAGAACTGGTGCTCAGGAGTAGGCAATGGAGTAGGACCCTTCTCAGCGCAGCTACCAGTATTGGACACGGTGACTTGAACTGCAGTGGCAGGTTTCTTTCCCTTGTTCTTACCTTTCCTTTTCCCACTGGCTAGTTGACCAGGAACAACAGCAACATAGGTGGTAGGGGAGTGTGCTTTGGAGTACTCAGGATCCTGGTCTCCAGGGAGGGTGGTGGAGGGTTCAGTGTATTTCCCCTAGTTGTCAGTCAGGGCTTCAAAGGATCGAGGATGCTTGGTGGCATATGCCGCAGGGTCACCATGCTTGATCTTGGTTATGGTATCCTAGCGAGGCATGTACAGATCAAACTGATTCGTAGAGGAAGCAGCATGGATAGCTTGGGGTATCGGTTTCCGGAGTTAGTTTTCACCAAGGTGGAGGGGCGAGTTGGAACTGGGGTTGGAGGTGGGTATGAGGTAGTGACAGGCGAGACCCTAGCAGGCAAGTCTCCCACTAAAGCCTCAAGGTTAGCCAAGGGGAGGGTGGAAATAGTGGGGAGAGAAGAGATGTTGTGGGTGTTACTAGCCTCCAGGAATTCCAGGCGAGTGCTAATGGCACCAATACCTGCAATCAGCTTTGAGAGTAGGGGGATGGGTACTGTCTTACCAACACAGAGGTCCTTGAGGTCAGAGTCCCTGAGACGAGAGAAGAGGTCTGAGTTTGTGTCCAAAGAAGGTCTAAGTTCATCATAGAGTTTCTTGCGGAGGGGAAGGTTAGGGTCATATTAGGCACATGTGTATGAGGTACTGAATGCAGTGCTGCATTCATACGAAAAATGCGATGAAAAACTTACTCATACCCCTCCGGCCCAGTTGTTGGGCCCACACGTCACCTGCGGCACCTACGGCAAAAACATCCCCTCACCAAAATGTCATAAATTGGCGTCTCCCTCACAAAACCATATAAGTTATCGCCGTCATGGTCTAAGGGTATAATGTCACGTGGTCCATCTTGAGGTCACATGTTCAACTCCCTGGTCCAGCAGGGTTATTAGTTGAATGAGATATTTTCTACCAATCCGGTTTCCATCTACAAACCTCACTGCAAGACGATAACGAAGACTCGACCGAGGGATTTTCACCTGACCCTCCAGAAGGGCCTTCGAGTGTGTAATAGCAAGTCGAACGGAAGAAATCGGTCGCTCGCTTAAACAGTTATTAGCGAAAATATCCTATAAGCCTGTCGGGTGACTAAGGTCCCCGACGCACAGCGACATGACAGTTGATCACCTCATATACGGATTAAGCACAAGTGCATATGCCTTATAAATCGGTGGACTCCCATTGGAGGATAGGACGCTACCATTATTAAGAATGGATGAGGGGACCGAAGGCCGTGGAGGTGTGGGAAGGAATTCTCTGGGTCAAGAGAGCTCGTCACCTCTAAATCATAGAGAAGATATGTTCATAGTTGTAAAGACGTGGGAACAAGGTCGTAGGGTATAAATACCAGGGCAGTCCCAGGTCTTAGATAGAGCATCAAGCAATGGAGAAGAGATTTTATCAATATCATTAGTTTTAACCCAAAAATCTTTACCAATGAGCCTTCCTAGACAATCTCCGTTTCCGAAGAGAGATTAAAGGCAAGTTTGATTCGCTTGCCCTTATAATCGACTACCCTTAATAGTATATTGATATATCTCCTTGTTACTAAGGCTCTTTACATGACTACTCGACACCTCCAAGTCATACCCCAGGAATCACATAAGCTCATAGCTGATTTCACACTCCTTGACGAGCTTCTGCCCAAACCACGTCTCTTAAAATAAACCTCCTCATTCGAAGAAATACTTGAAATCTCCCTCTCGGAGATTCAATTCTATATACCTCAGGAACCCTCCTGGATCACAGATCCCCTATTGATCCCTTCCCAATCAGATTTCCAAGAAATCTACGAACATTTCCTAGGTCCCACCTTCCTGTGGAAGCTGTTTCAAGACTACGATACTCAAGAAGAAGGAACATCCAGTTCTTGCAGCTTTACCTCCCCCTCCTTCACCCCATCTCTTTGGAGATTAGAAAAACATCCTGAGTCCCAATTGAACGAGATGGCTCAATAATTGACCCTCGACACGGACCAAGCCAGGTCTGACATAGAAGAACTTTCTTTGGTTGGAAGCGACTATGCACCTGGACGCGCCAGATTACCTTTGGCACTCCACCACCTGTCACAGCCAAGTGGAGTCAGAAAGTCAGCCCCAGGAACTCGATCAAGCACTCCTAGTACCCCCGACGCCAGAAATCCAGCTTTGGAAAGATTAGCGGAACGTATAGGTCAGGTAATGAGCTGCTTCGATAGTACCCTGCAGGAATCAGTTGATGTGCAACATCTGGCCCGCTGTGAACTACCTGGTCATGCTCAGGATCAGGAAAATCAACTCCAGCACCATGCTCAACGGATAACCCGTGGGGAACAAATAATTAGCAAAGAGTTGAAGCAAGTCAACTTGGTGCTTGAAATGTTAGCGACTGAAACCGCCGCACTTCAAGATGCAACCACCAAACCGTTGGAGGCAAAGTTGCGGGCGCAGGAATAATGGTCTGCACACTATAAAGCGGTAAGTACCCAACTTCATGGTAACATTGGGACAACAGGACAAGAGTCTCTGGATCGAGACCGCCAGCCACAAAAGGCGTTGGCAAGACAAAAGGCAGCACTCCTTCAAACACAAGTGGCTGCACAAAAAGAACTTGAAAAAACCAGAGAGGAGTTACGAGGACTCCACCACCACCACGAACAGGAGCGGGCAGAAAGGGAGGCCTATGTGGTCAGGCAGAATGCCGCATCTGAGCAACTAAATTGAATATTGACTCGAATGAATTTAACTTTGATGCAACTACAAGTTGCGAGAAACCCACCGAGTGTGTGGGAAATGGTCACACCACAGCCGGCGGAAAATACGGGATTGGAAAAACGAATCATAGTTGATGGCGGATAAGGGTTCCGGTTCATTCCCCGTAGAGCTAAGGAAAAGGCTGTGGATCGTGGGGATGGAAACGGAAATGTTGGGAAAGAGCCACTACCGCCTCCTCCAGCGAATGCAGCCAACCCGGGAGATGATGACCCTTGGTCTGAAGACGGAGGTAGGCCCTCATGACTGGGTGGAGAGCCATCACGAAGACCCTTGCCGGGCCATAAGTTCGAAACCGAAGCGGACGCATGGGTTGACCGACTAGGGCAAGCTTTGTTAAGGACCAACCGCCGGCAAGCGGATCCACCATTCAAGTTTGAGAATATGCCTACTCAGGATGAGCGAGTATGGTTATGTAATTGTGAGAACTACTTTGGGAGAAACCTCTGGCAATGGGAAAACGATGAAGAACGCATCAAGTATGCGTTAGGGAGAATGGAAAGAACCGAGGTAGCCCCTTTCTCGTTAACCTATCGAAAGAAAATGACTAGGGACCTCGGATTCCCCCAACATGAGGGTTATGATTTCTAGTGCACTTTCCGGGCCGAAGTTACAGAACGATTCTCGTTAATGCACAAGGCGCAAAAAGCCTTAGCCGAGATAGGGCTCGTTAGGTATACAGGGGACATAGAGAAGTATCTCCTTACCATGGAAAACTACAACATCGAGGCAGAAGTATCCAGCCTCGCTTGGAGAACAATAATTCAGCGGCAACTTCGTATCGAGGCCATGTGTACGCTATCACATGAAAATCATGATTTGGATAGCGAATGAATAAAAGCGGTCCGCAGGGTTACTAAAGCAGAAGAATCGTACTAGGAACAAAAAGGGCTTTTCTGGAAAAACGAAGAGGGAAAAGTGACTTCGAGAACAGAAAGCGGGACGAGGAATCAAAATCTAGCAAGACCACTGCTGGAAATAAGAAAAGAAAAACCTATACGACAGCTGTAAAAGCAGACTACAAATTGAAAAAACAAGTGGAAAAAGGGAAAAAAGCTCTCATTGAAGGAAAGGTTGAGCATACAAATTGGGTTGAAGCTCATGAAGGAATCCCTAAGGACAAAATTGAAGAACCAAAGAAAGCCAATCAATGCACCTGTTGCACGTTGGCTAACCATACTTGGAAATTCTGCAGGAAACAGGCCCAAGTATCGGTTATTGGACGAAAAAGGTGAAATTTCAAACCCCAATATCGACGACCCCAGATAAGAAAGGTGTAACCAGAACCCACGACCAGGGTTAACCAAGCCAACCAGCCCAGGATTTGGGAACTGGACGACATGGATGAAACCTAAAAAAGGTTTACAGACACTGGCAGCGTAGGCGACCGGGTACTCGGTTATGGACCCCTTACTGAAACCGAAATCAACAATGGGGCTCGACCTCTGCAAGGTCCTACTAGCAGGTATTCCGCGCTTCTCCGTGGGAAATTTAAAACCAAGGCGCGAGTCACGAAAAGCAATCCTGACCTACGGGAGTTTCGCAGACCTAAGAAGGACAGGCGAGCACGAAGCAATTAACTTGGACCGCGGCTTGTGGTAGTTCGGGACTAAGTCTGGGAACCTGAAACTTAAAAGGAAGAAAGTGGAGGGCCACATTTGTTGTATATCGGACCTTAGTATGGAAGACAGTCAACTAAACCCGCATCCTTATAAAGCCCTAAATCCTTACAAGAGATCAAAGGAAGAGTGGACAGACCAGCGCTGACTAGGGACTTCTTAAGAATGACAAGGGGAAATCAGTCTAGCCTGGATCATGAGAAGCCTTCCAGGAACGAAATATATTACAGGTCGGCTCGATATGGGAATAGTTCAAGAAACGGAACAGGATTCCGGACATCAAAAAAATGAAGTGGAAAAGAATGAGTAACTACGGCTACCTAGACCACACGCTAAATGGAACGGGGTAAATCTGTCCCGAACCTGTACTCCAGCTTTGTGCACAGAATAGGTACGATAGACTCATGGGGTAAACGAGGCAATGCGAAAAGAATCCCAGGAGCCCAAATACACTGATATAGTCGAAACGATACGAGTACGGCACCTGTGAAAACAAAAGCGTGGGCTGAGAAGGGAAAATGGCAGGTGTATGGGTACCCTTCGGCAAAGGGTAAAGACCTCTTGTAGTGGGCTGCCCAGTACACCAAAGGTAGAGATTTTAGTTTGTCTGAGGAGGCTTAAATAGGCGAAACCGTGCGGGCATGGTAACAGACACCCTAAGTTACCACAAAAACGAAAAATTTCCCTCAAAAGACCTGCACAGGCCCCTAGCGGCCCAAATAAAAGAATTAAAACAGGACCACCTGCCCCGCCTTATTATTCTTGCCCAGAAGGCAGAGCAACCATTGAAACAAATGGCGAACGGATCCCAATTCCCTTTCTAATTGACAAAGGGTCTAATATATTCCTAATTAACTAATAGCTGGTTAATAAACATCGCATACCATACCAAACACACACAAATAGCTTGGACATTTACACAGTTGAGGGAACCACAGCAGGGAATGGGGGAAAACGCTACACACATCCTATTCTCTAAGAGATCGTGAACAACACACACCATTCCCACATTTCCTGCGAAAATGCCAATGCTGGCAAATATGACCTGATCATCCAATTTGGATGGTGGCATACAGAACATCCCAGAAGGCACATTGAGGATGCGCAAAAATAGACATTTAAAGATGAGAAATACCAAAGTCATGTTAATGACGAAGGCATAGACTTGACATTTGAATGGGATCAGACTGTGGCATACGACCTAGAAGCACGATACATTGGAAGAATTGAAATACCACCCACTACAGAGTCAAAAGAGATTCTGCCAATACATCAGGAATATCATCAAATCAAGAGGGTTTTTGCACCAGAAACGGCAGAGAAAGTAGCCGGGAGAAGAACGTTGGACCATGCCATTGACGTGATACCCGGCGCGGTACCGCCATGGGGCCCGCTATATCCTATGTCATCCCACCAGATGGATTTGCTTAGCAAATACCTGCAGAAAATGCAGGATCAAGGGAAAATCGTGCAAAGCAAATCTCCTGCTCGGGCTCCAATTTTATTTGTCCCTAAACCTGACGGTTCAATGAGGCTATGTGTGGACTACCGACAGTTAAATAAGCTAACAGTAGCCAACAAGTACCCGCTACCCCTCTTGAGCGAGCTCCGCGACCGTGTGGCAAGTGCACAAATATTTTCTAAGCTCGACTTAAAATATGGTTATCACCTCCTAAGGATAAAGGAAGGAGATGAGTGGAAAACTGCATTACGGACCCGATACGGTCACTTTGATTACAAAGTAATGCCATCCGGGATGGTAAATACGCCTGCCACATTGCTGGCAATTATGAATAAAATTCCACGTGAATTTTTAGATCATGGAGTGGTGGTCTACCTAGACAACATCCTAATTTATTCCAAAACAGAGAAAGAACACGTCGAATTGATAAAGAAGGTACTCTCTCGCTTGTAAGAATATGACCTAGCGGTATCGCCCACCAAGTCAGTTTTTCACCTCAATACATTAGAGATTTTAGGGTATATTGTGGCAATTGATGGAGTCACCATGAGTGAGAGAAAGGTCGAAAGCATAAAAAATTGGAAGGCACCAAGGTCGGTCAAGGAGGTACAAATATTCATTGGCTTTGCCAATTTTTACCAACGTTTCATTAAAGAATTCTCCAAAATCTGCAAACCAATAACGGAAACATTGAAGGGCGACCACAGAAAATTCAGCTGGGGGGCGGAACAAGACTGGGCGTTTGAAGAACTTAAGAAAAGATTCATCTCCTCCCCCATGCTCTGTCATTTTTACCCTGACAGAGAAACAATTATGGAAACAGATGCTAGCGATTTTGCACTAGGCTGGGTCCTCTCACAGTTTAAGGTCAAAAAGGTACATCCGGTGGCTTTCCACTCACGGAAGCTGAGCCCAGATGAGCGAAATTATGAGATCCATGATAAGGAACTATGGGTGATTCTGGCAGCCTTTAAATAGTGGAAACAGTATCTGGTCGGAACAGAGAAACCAGTGACTGTCTACACAGATCACCAGAACCTACAGAACTTCCTTACGACTAAGGTATGGAATCCACGGCAAATACGATAGGCTTAACAACTGGTGAACTACAATTTCAAGATTGTCTACCGACCAGGAAAACGAGGTGGAAAGCCTGATGCACTAAGCCGACAGCTGGAGTACCGTCCAGAAGAGGGAGCTGCGTATAGCGAAGAGTCAATACTCAAGCCTTCTCACTTCCCAATCACACTGGTGCACCTAAATCAGCCAGAAAGGGAGGAAAGAATAAATGGCACAGAGTCTACTGATATCTTGCGAATTAAATTTCTAACCCCAAAAGCACGAATGACTACAAAACGGTCCCGACTAGCAGCCGTACACGACATGTACGCACTAGAGGATTTTATAATTCCAGCCAAAGGACCAAGGTTGGTGCAAACTGGAATTTCAGTCAGATTACCAAAAGGAACATATGCACGGTTGGCACCACGCAGTGGAATGGCCGCCAAATTTAGGATCAGCATTGGCGGAGGAGTAATCGACGCTGATTACACCGGAGAAGTCAAGGTTATCATAATGAACCATCGAAACCAAGATTGCCAGGTTCGCAATTGGGACCGAATGACACAAATGATCATTGAGAACATACAGATGGCAGAAGCGATGGAAGTGGACGGACTAACAGAAACTGCAAGGGGCCAAGGCAGATTTGGAAGCACGGATATATCACCCAGAGGATCAGTTGCAACAAAGACCCAGGTAGTGGTTGCATACTTGCAAGCGGACCAGGCCGAAAATGAGTTTCTTGATGAAACAGACCATCAAGCAAGACAATGCAAAGGGATACTCCTAATGTCTAATGCTATAATGTCCAAGGTTGATATTAGGAAATATGACCAAACATTATTAAAAACTGTCAAAGAGGCAGGCCAGAACGATCAAGACTGGCAGGAACGCATGCGAGAATTGGAAACGTTAACCGCTGAGAGCAAATCCTTACCAAGTCACTAGGCAGTAACTGAAGGATTGATATACTATCAGAATGGCTTATACATTCCACACAACGAACAGCTGCAAACTACTATAGCCAAAGGTTGTCACGACTCTAAAGTAGCTGGACACTTTGGACCGGAGAAGTCTCTGGAAATTATTACCAGAGACTTTTATTGGAGAGGGCTGACAGCGTGGATAAATGACTACGTACGGTCATGCGATGAATGTCAACATAATATATCCCCACGACATGCTCGGTTCGGTCTGCTGCAGCCTCAAGAAGTCTCGTTCGTAACCTGCTCATCCATACCGACCGACTTCATCACACAACTACCAGAATTACAAGGAAGAACACAAATCATGGTAGTCGTGGATCGGTTTACAAAGATGGCTCACTCCATAGGTCTGGAAAGTTATGCAACAGCAAAAGAAGTTGCAAACATATTCTTGAGGGAAGTATGGAAGCTACATGGTCTGCCGGCAGAAATCATATCCGACATAGATGCAAAATTCTCGTGAGACTTCTTGGAATCCCTATGCAAAAGCTTAGATATAAAAGGAAAGATGTCAACAGCGTATTACCTCCAAACTCACGTACAAACTGAAAGGACCAATCAAGTGCTGGAAGGATACCTTAGGAACTTTGTCAATTATAATCAAACGGACTGGTACCAGTTGCTCCCCTTAGCCGAGCATGCCTACAACAATTCGGTAATGAATGCTCCTGGCATGTCACCCTTCTACGCAAACTATAGATTCCATCCACAAAAAGAATGGATGAAGAAACGGGAAGCCCAGAATCCAGGCTCCCAGCTATACGCACACAGGATGCAAACAATACACCAACAGGCCAGACAAGCGCTGGAACAAACACGGGAAAATATGAGCAAATATTAAAACCGCAAGGCTTAGCAGCAACCAGACATCAGGGTCGGGGACCTGGTCATATTAAATGCAAAAAACATACACACCAAGCGACCCTCAAAGAAGCTTAGCCCAAAGCTGTATGGCTCTTTTAAGGTATTGGAAAAAAGGGAAGAATGTGCCTACAAACTCGAAATATCACCAAGGTGGAAAATCCATCCAATATTTCATGTATCACTGTTGGAACCCTATCGAACATCCAAGCGACCAGCAAGGGAACAACCTCCCCGCGAGCCAGAAGATATCGATTCATATTTTGAATGGGTAATCGAAAGAATCGTGAAGAGTGAAATAATCTCTTATACCCGACGGGTGGGTGTTCGCAACCGACAGATGCGTGAGTTAAGGAATTTTATGAAGTGGACTGGGTGTTCAGAAGATGAAAATACTTGGAAACCACCATAACATTTAGAGCATGCACAGAAATTGGTGGAGGCTTTTCATAGGGAGAATCCGGATATGCCAAAGCGGGCAGACGTTGAAGGACAAGGAAAAGGTTTTGCTAGCGTGGCCAAGCAAACGCGAATGGAAAAGCGAAAAGCGGGTATCACCTACAAAAGCGATTCGAGACGAACCCTCGGAGGAGGGAGCTCATGTTAAGCACCTGTGTATGAGGTACTGAATTCAGGGCTGCATTTATACGAAATATGTGCTGAAAAAACTACTCATACCCATCTGGCCCCGTTGTTGGGCACGCACGTCACCTGCGGCACCTACGGCATAAACGTCGCCTCACCAAATAGTCATAAATTGACGCCACCCTCATAACACCATATAAGTCATCGCCGTCCTGGTCTAAGGGTATAATGTCACGTGGTCCATCTTGAGGTCACATGTTCAACCCCCTGGTCCAGCAGGGTTATTGGTTGAAAGAGATATTTTCTACCAATCGGGTTTCAATCTGCAAACCTCACTGCAAGACGATAAAGATGACCCGACTTAGTGATTTTGTCCTGACCCGACTTAGTGATTTTGTCCTGACCCTGCAAAAGGGCCTTCCAGCTTGTAATAGCAAGTCGTATGGAAGAAATCGGTCGCTGGCTGAAAGAGTTATAAAAGAAAATATCCTATGTGCCAGTCGTGTGACTGAGGACGCCGACGCACGGCGACATGAGAGTGGATCACCTCATATACGGATAAAGCATAAGTGCATATGGCCTGTAAATAGGTAGACTCCGATTGGAGGATAGGACGCTATAATTCCAAAGAATGAATGAGGGGCCCGAAGGCTGTGGAGGTGTGGGAAGGAGTTCTCAGGGTGAAGAGAGCTCGCCACTTCTAAATCATAGAGAAGATATCTTCATAGTTGTAAAGCCGTGGGAACAAGGTCGCAGGGTATAAATACCTGTGCAAACCCAGGTCTTAGATAGAGCATCAAGTAACGGAGAAGAGATCTTATCAATATCATAAGTTTTTACCCAAAAATCTTTACATACGAGCCTTCCTAGACAATCTCCGTTTACGAAGAAAGATTAAAGCCTAGTTCGATTCGCTTGCCCTTAGAATCGACTACCCTTAACAGATCAATAGGACTGTGGAATTGTGAGGCAGAAGAGAAGGCCAGGCCAACATTTCTCCAGGTGGGGCATACAGGCTATTCCGGTATTGTTAGCCATTCCTGTTGGTTGATGAATTAGGGGATGTGCATGGTCTCTTGTAGGTGAAGCCAGAGCTAAAAGCGAAACTTGCTGTGTAGAGATGGTAGACAGACAAATACTAGTGGCTTAGTCTGGCCGAATGCGGTAATATTTTTAAGCGAGAGGATAGAAAAGGCCGCGGAGCGTATCACCATTGTCTCCTTTGTTATTTGTTGTTTATATTTCTTCCTTACAAATTATAGTTCCAAGGGGGCTTTTGATTTCCTATGTTGATGATTTCGCCATTACTGTAGCCTCTCTATTCTACAGAGCGGATGTGCACACCCTTCAGTTTAATTATGCACGGCTGAAGCGAAGGGCCTCTAGACACACGGTTTCCTTTGGTGACCCTAATACCGAGCTGATGCACTGGAGGACTCTGCTTTAGCATGGGCATTTTGAGACTTCTCCTAATGCTATTCATTTATTATTTTTTTCTCCACAGCCCCTGGTCTGTTGGCTTGGCTACTGGTTTACCCCCTTCCTTTCTACTCATGCTTATTTCTCCCATCATCTCTCTCTAGCCCTGGGTGCTTTTTCTACAGTCCAGTGGCTCTCTCTCCCGGCGGCTAGCCTCTCCTCTTATCTTTGCCACAGGCTGGCTGTAACCCTTTTACTTCCCATCTTGCATTATAGGGATGACCTCTTTGTCCACCCTCGGTCGCTGCTGCATCATATAGAGGTCTTCTAACGCTCCGTTCCTGCTGGGTCAGTAACTGATTCTGGTCAACAATGACCCTGATCCTCTCTGCGCAGGCCCTGCTTCGACCAATTGCCTGCCTAGCCAGGCTTCGCTACCTTTTGGCTCCCTATCGATTGATTGGCTTTCCTCCCTCTGCCAGCTCTGCTGCCTCTTGTCTCCCTCCAGACTGCCCCTCCCTCAGGCGCTTCCACCCACCAGATTCTTTCAGCTACCTCTTCAGGCACCTTGTGCAGAAAGTCTTACCACATGGTTTGTGAACTGCTTCCCCCTCCCAGCCGGTACGCACGCATCTTCCCATTGTTGCTCTGGTTCAGCAGGCGCTTCAACTATTGAGCTCGCTCTCCCATGCCCCGCTGATTAGAATAGACCTCCGATCCTTTCCTCCTGCTCTCTGGCAAGCTTCCGAATTGACCTCAGCCTACCATGTACTACGTCGTCAGGCTCATGCTCTGCTCCTTGAAGACTCGCTGATCTCAGCCCCAACTCCTGATTACTATCGTTTTCCCAGATCTCTGTCACCCCATCCTTTCATTGTCCTTGGAAAGTTCATTGCTGGGCCTGCTCACTAGATGCGTTCACACAAGAGCTATCTTGTGGCATACCCCTCCTGATATTGGGTCGGCCCCTATACACTCTACTCCCACTGTGGGGATGAGGATCTGATGCTAATCCATGGAATCCTCCCCTGTCACATAATACTTACTGAATGGTCACACCTCTACCTAGTTATTACTGACATTAGACCTAGGCCGCTCTGTGGTCTTCTCTCCCCCTGCTTATTGCCCTTGGTCGCTTTATCCATGAGACTAGCTCCACATTCCATCCACTTATCCCTGACCCTGGGTACCGCTCTCCTTCTCCCATGATTTTTCCCTCCTTTTGTCTTCCTCTCCGCTTTGACCTCTTTAGCTACTTTTTCTTATTTGCTTTAGTTTGTTTGTAGTGATGTGGAAGGTCTATTTTTCCTTTCTGGTTACAGCAAGGCTCTTTGAGTCTTGGTTTGTTTCTGGTACTTTCATTGGTTCACAGTATGTGGTGATGCGTCTTATGCGTGACACTCTGCAAAGCTTTGGAGGTGTGCTTTTTTCAGTTTATTCTTTTTGGATTTAAGGTTTTCTTTATGCCATATCTCACGAGGATGCGATTCTTGTACCTTTTCAAATAATACTTGAATAAACAAAAAAGTGCTTTTTTTTTAAAAAAAGCGAACTGTAGTTAGGACTCTTCACGGAACCATATATGTCTTTCTTTTATAATTACTCTACCTTATTACCTTGATTCAACTATTAGCATAGTGTGATAGGAACTAGAGTATTCAGCTATGAATACAACATGCACTTCAGCTTAAGAAATATAGTGGATCTCTGAATAGTACGATTAGTTGCGATAGAACTCTTCTATTGGTGGTCGGGATTAGCGCCACCTGAGATAACAAGCTGAGTTCAGAATACGGATATCAAAGATAACCCTTTCGTAGTTGGCATTCCTTTCGAGAACTAGTTGCCTGTTACCCTTAAGGTAACTGTTTTGGATCGTAATATTTGGTTGCATCACTTAAACAACACCTAACTACATAATGGCTGACCTGACAACAAACGACATCTATCTAACAGAAGCAGAAATCGATACATCGCCCCTTGGTCCAGCACTAGAAGAAGCACTTAGCAGGAATCTATCAAAATGTTAGTCTAAAAGGAATGCCAGTCTCGTTACAACTGAACCGGCCTCGCCCAGGGTTTACTGGAACTAGAAACACCAAGACCGGAGAGAATGATGACTCTAGGCCTAGCAAGATCTGCTGGTGCTGCAGAAATCCAGATAGTAGGATTCACCACAGAATAATTACTGGAGGTCCTAGCCTTGATTAACAGCCAGCTAAGACCAGTCAACAACTGGATCAAGGTAGCGAAACCATCTACTTTTCCTGGAATCAGGACTAAGCTAAGAACATTCCTAGAGCAATACCAGTCGTACTTCATAGCCATGCAAGAAACACACTGTAAGGAACTAATTAGCTATATAAAAAAGCTTACTCTGGGACGCAGCTGCAAGTTTGATAACCTCATATCCAGAAGGAAGAAAAGCAGAAACATGGACAACTTGCGACGATTTTATAAGGGCCCTCATAGACCTATTTGGTGATGTGGATGTGGAGAATGCTCCCTGACCTCAATTGGCCTGCATGGAACAAGAAAAAGTTTCAATAACCGAGTTCTGAAACCACTTCCGACTTTAGGCTACAGAGGCCAATAAGAACAATGGCACACTCAGGCAATAGTTCCTAAAGGGAATCATCAGAACCCTACCAGACGCATAGGCAACAGACCATATGGTCGCCAATAATATTGACACTGTAGCCAATTGGGCAATTGAAAAGGATAATCAGATCAATATAATAAAGCACCTACAAGAAAACAATACTGCCACTATAACAAGTCAGGAACTTCTATGAAATGACAATGTTCCCTTTCGATGGCACATCCAGACCTGGAGTCTTAGACTTGGCCTTCGCAAATACTTCCCTTGCCCCCTTCAGTTAGATCATGGGGTATCACCCTCCCACTGACTGGCTCTGATAATGTCCCAATGACAATAGCCCTATCCACACCCTTCCTACGACAGCCTGACCCCACTCCTAACTGGAACAAAACGGATTGGGACACACTCTCCCCCCTCATCAAGGATCTATCGGTCCCACCTCCTCCCCCGCTCCCTACCTCAGTCTCACTTAGCGCTTGGTTCGACCGCCACCTGCGCACCATCACCTCCCTCCTAGCCCAACACACACCAAACAAACGTCCTTGCTTCAGGTCAAAGCCATGGTGGACAGCTGAACTATCGCAGCTGCGCCAAGCGTTCAACAGAGAGGCAAGAATCTCTCTCATGTCCCCCTCCACCACCCTCTCCGACAGCGCTCGTGCCTCCCGCCTCGCGTATTTTAAGGACATTAAAAAGGCCAAGGCATCACACTGGAACTCTTTCCTCGCCTCCTTGGACTCCAAATCCGTGTGGGCTGCCCGCAGGATCGCTAACGGGCGCCCCTCTGATCGCTTCCCCTCCTTTCCCAACGCCACGACACCCGTCGAAGTCAACACCTCCCTC